>CACRXP010000703.1:211825-221852 GCA_902702965.1 Spirometra erinaceieuropaei | reverse complement strand
TCTGTTTTCACAAATATGGACAAAGATCTGCGTCCCGGGCGAACGCTAAAAAGATGGTCGTCGCCGGAATCGCCAGCGAATGTTCGGGGCCCTTCCCCTGTCTCACCGCATGCTCGCAGTTTCTGCCCTTCTGCGCCCTTCGGGGGCGCAGACAATATGACAGGCGGAAAGCGGCCTGGATCATGTACCTCGGAACGCAACTCTCCACAAACGACCCGCACTTATCGGCTTCTCGTTCGCCAGCTGCTGCATGCTCACTGTCACATGGCACGACCAATTTTTCACGCGCAAATACGTGGAAACACTACGAAGTCGCCTATTGGTTGCTGTATGAACGGTCCTTTGCAAAGGTTCAGGTGTTCAGAATACCAGACTACAGGCATCGGCGAGGGAGCTTTCCTGTTTCCTTCCAATACTCTACTTTTCAGATGCGATCGGACACATGAAGTTAGAGTTCCACGGAAAAATGAATTCCATCCGCGGAGGTCGATGTTAAAACGAACGCTACTAATTAGCCCTCCAGAACAAGCAAAGCCCACATCCCTTCGATATACCTCGAAAAATGCAGATGTTTGCTTTTACTGCTCCTAGTTGAGCATTTACTTAAATAAGGGAACTCAGACCATGCGTGGAGGCAGACTGTTTATGTGTACTACCGGCAATTTTAAGGCCTCAATTAAATAAGTATAAGTTTGAATTTCACAGTATCTTTAGCAAAGTATCAATCCCTTCGTAGATGTTTTGTTCAACAAGTTGGGCATTTTTTCTGGAAGCAGCTAATGCATGTGTAAATGATGGTTATGGTTTGGGATAGGAGGATTATGAGGGTCGTGGTTAGGGTTGGTGTTAGGGTTGGGCTTAAAATTAGAACACGGGAATGGCAACCCCCGGGAACTTGGCGCAAGGCTACCTGTGGTGCGGGGGGGGGGTTCCACATTTCCGTGCCCTACCAAAAATTCGAATACCAAAAACGATTGTATTATGTCCTTCTGTGTGTGTACCCGTTGTGCCCCCAAAACGGGGCGCGTGGTAAATGCACTGGACCAACACGGAGCCATATCGGATTCTGGCAGGCGCTATCGGAATGCACACGATAACAAATGCCAAAATTTCGGGGTTGTCATGCAGATCCAGCCGGCGGCAGTCGTCGCGCACACCGGGACCCCTGCCGCCCTTCCCCCATCATTTTGTCGTCGGTTAAAATCCTGGTCCTTTGCCGTGTGAACTAGGGGGTGAGGAGTGGAGCGCCAGGGTGCAGGCTCGACCATCGGCGCCCTATCCAGCCTCCGGTCTTCTTGACTATGTCTCGACAGCGTGCCCAGGTGGGGGAGGAGGAGAAGGTGCGGCAGATGCTACGCAAGTCTACTCTTATTATAAACGAATTCGCACACAAGTCACCGCACCTTCCTTATCTTGCTGTGGAGCACACGGTGGACATCACCGGAAACGATGGTTGGACTGTCGCCCATTGTACGCTCTAATCGCAAACCTCTTCGTTGTCGAGTCAGGATTATGTTATTGTGTAAGTCTCCCCCACGCTCAATATAGTTGACCCCTATGTGAGATAACGGTTGTCTCGTTCTTGGCGGGTCTGAACTCCTCAAAAAGAAACCATTAAGCTTGCTAAAGAACCCTAAATGGACGCTGCGTGGTCTTTGTATAACGGCCTGGTTATAAGACGTGTTGACAATCCTCTTACCTCCATGTATGGAACCGCAGAAAGGGTTAGGAATTCACTTTTTGCCACCGAATAAGCACCAAAACAATAGCGTCTCTTTACCGTTCCAATGAAGAAATGTTTTCCGCGTGGGAGCGAGGGTTCACTCCATTATGGCTTCTGGTTTTCGAAAAATACTCATAAGAAGACGAATCGGAACATTTATCCGCCTACAGTAGATAATTAGCCAATTTATCATGAATATCCTAGATGGTTATTTAACCGCCCTTCAAACCCCTATAAATCGAGACACCACTGACTATGAAAACGCGGAAGATATTGAAGTGGCAGAAAACAAAGTCAAACAAACCTCACATGAAATCTTTGTGCTCATCTCTAAACCAATCGGATGATAACTAAAATATTTTTAGAAGCAAAATTGGGTTTCCATGTAAGGTCTTAGCAGGCTTCCCGAACAGTTGAAACAGGTACTCCCAGACGGCAAATGACCCTGTTTGAATTTGGCATGCCACTTGATTTCAGAGAAACCCCCACCTACGACGGAGCATGGCTTCATGTCATGACCAACTGTCAAATCTCACACCTTCAACGAAGACAACTAAGTACCTAGAGGATTGACAAATAGCCTTCGCAGATTTTCAACCAACTGGCAGGACTCTGCAGCTTTTCCTGTCTTCGGGCTTTTGTCCTTTTGTTCTGGGACTCCATCTCGTGATCTCAAACGAGCAGGTTAGATCTCTGGTGATTTTGAACGTCATGCGCAGTGTGTCAGCTGACTGCATCGAGAATCGAGCTGTTCAGTGTATGTCTGTGTGATCGCATGCTCGAGAGTGGGTGTTTTAAACGGCGATTGGTTTGTCTGTACTGGCGATTGGTGCGACTTGCCAAATAACCGTATTTACCGTAGATGTACTATCTCATGACATTTTAACCGAAAGTCTGAAATATACTTTCGATCCGAAAAGGTTACTTAAGAAGGCTTGCAATATTAGTTATCCTGATGCATAATCCTGAGATATTTCAGTCACGCCAGGACGCCGGCCCTTGAATGAACCTCCCTTCGGCCGTCTGCAAAATTTAGACTCTGTAAAGAAATGACTACTTATTTAGTATGCATTTTCCCACTGATTTTGATGCCCTGCGAAATTCAGACATGTTATATAGAGTGCATTCATAGAAATGTCCTCTCCTTAGCTCATTTGGTAGACTATATGTCTTCTTCAAATTTTCTACTTGAGGAGAGAAAATTTTTGGTTTATAAAAACTTTTCGATTCCCGAATATTTTTTGCTTCACGTGTCGTTTTACCTGAATACAGGGTTTTCAAATTGCATGCTGTACACATTCCCTCAAAGGAATATCACACATTCCCCTATGCTTTTAGGAACAGATTATATAGGACTCGTAGAACTGTGCAATGGATATGGACTGGGTTGTATATACTATAAACAGCGTTAGTAAACGTGCTGATGCGATGCTATATGAATGGACATTTCGCGATCTTGAAAAATCCCATAATTATAAGCTTTTTAAAACCAATAAATGCTCTTCCCTCAGGCAGAAAATTCGAAGAAGACGTAATCTACTACCAGATGAGCCATGGAGAGGATATTGTTGTACGTGTTTTCTATATAGTGTATTTGAATTTCTAAGGGTATCAGTAATAAATGGGAAAATTCATACTAAATAAGTCGTTATTTTTTGCATAGTGTAGATTTTTCAGATGACCAAAAAAAGTCCACTCAAAGTTGGTAATCTGGCTCGACTGAAATGCCTTAGAATTGTGCTGCACGATATTTAACATTACTACTCTACTTAAGTAATACTTTTGAATTGAAAACATATTTCAGAATTTCAGTTAACATTTCGTGAGATAGCACATCTACTGTATCTGCCTTCTGTACCTCACATCTCTATGCAAGAAGGCCGATACTGCGTTCAGGGAGCCAGGAGCGGCTAGGAATCATCTCAGGACAAGAAGAACCATGAATAAGAGTTTGACAAATAAGGTTTGAGCTTCACAAAACGCGCACACGCATCCTCCCCAAAAATCAGAAACTCGAAGTTTTCAGCCACCTTGGTCAGAAGTGCCCTTTTATGATTCGTTTTTATTTAGGCGAGCAACAGTCAGACTTTTGTCATCGTTTGTCCGTTGCCCTTAATAGCCAAAAAACGGAGGTCTAGACTATTAGTCGCCGGTGTACATGGGGCAACCGCGTAAACTCCTGACCGCATCCACGAGGCTCCTTTTGCCGTCCTCCAGTCTGGCTGAAATGTTAAAAGTGTCTCCGGCGTGAGCTGGGTGCTGTTTGCTCAAATTCATCTGCTCAGTAGGCAAGTCCTTTGATTTTAGCGCTTTGACAGTTAGAAGAGGGCAAATAATGTCTCAAGAAGATTTATTGACCGTGTTGCAATCGCATAAGTTCCAAATGAAGTTTCACGAACGATTATAAAAGGCAGTAAAGTAGAGCTCCCCGAACCAGTTGTATGCGACATGTGGTTGTGTTAATCCTTCTCCGCCGCTGCCATTAATTGCGCAATCATTACTCGCAAATGGTCACCCCGCCGACCCAATCCAAGTCGCCGTACGGGGAAGTTAGTCAAAGTTTTCGAGAACACGTCGTCTCATTGCATTTCTAATTTCTAGAGCATATTCATTCCTTAATTTCATTGTAGACGTTCATTTTTTTCATCAGTGTAATTTCATGTTTGGGTGAGCTTACAAATATGACCCAAGCAGCCGTCTGCATCCGGAAGAATGCCAAAGCACTGACTACTTCGGCAAATGCTTTCAAGAAATATCTTATTTTCAATTTTGATATACACATAGCATAAAGCCTACCTTTATGGACAATCCATTGAAAACACTGAAAATCGTGAAATATTAGCCGATACTTCAAAGACGATCTAATACTCTGCGTATTTCAGCAAAAGAAAAAAATGTTAGGAAAAATGACGGGAGGAAAGTTTTGCTAACATGAATAAAATGGTGCGTTTACGATTACATCCGCCAATTCTATTCAAATTATTAGTTACTGGCTAGCCTATAGACATAAGAACTTATGGAAACTCTGATTTCTGTGATGTCTGTATCGGCAAAATTGTGCGGATTCCTGTTTGCCTTGGCCAACGGTGTCTCAAACAATGCATAATGGAAAAATTGAAGCAAATTTCTGTGCACAGGTTTTAAAATCCAAACTCAAAGTATAGGCCGTTGGCCAACCGCCATACTTGGCGTTGCATCAATTCCTACAGGATATTTAAGTGCAAACTTCAATAAAGAACTATTTTCAACCGTTAGTCTACTTGTGCTCTCTTGTTTACCCAGTTGTTTGCATGGACAGTCTTTCTGGCCAACCAAGATTTAAGTTTGTCCGATTACAACCATTTTTCACATTTTCAGAATTTCCAAGTTTCTTAAAATAGTTTGTTCTTCCTAAACAGAGCAACATTACTTTTAATATTCCTTCTATGTTTTCAATTCGGCTAGAGTTGTTCGTTTTTAATTTTGGGTTTTGATCCATTCGTTTGTGTCGGCTTGCAAGTACTTGGCAATGTTTCGTACATTCCAGTACTTTTGATGAGTTGCCAAATTCATCTCCTAATAATAAGTACAATTACAGACCATTAAGTCAGCCGCCCATTTTTCTACACTACAGTACGCCAATTTGGTTATAGTCAAGCTAGCTGCCGAGAAAACATAAACGAGTTCGTATGCCAAAAACAAATAAAATTGACATGCCAGAGGTCCCCTAAATTCAGATATCTTTTTAAAATCTATTCGAAGAATCCGACGTAATTCCTTTTTTCTTCGTTTTCTTTACACTTCAACTGAATGGCAGTTTGGTGGGTTACCACAGACTCTTTTCTCCGTTTCCATCACTGATCGGAAAATAGCTTCCAAACTCCTATAGGCACCGCAATGAAATGCTATTTCGAAAGTTGTAAAACTCTGACAAACGGAAATTCTGACGAGCCCATTCAGATGTCTACTACACATGCGCAGGGACATTCATGTTTCATGCCGAATGGCTGCTTAAACCCAGGGTAGAACGGAAGTCGTGAAAAAAGTCGTCCTTCCTTCGTTTTCACTTCCCTTAAGTAGACTGCTACAGCTACAAGTAGGCAAAATGCCAATCACACAGCTCTCTGAGCCAGCACAGTTCGCTAGTAGTTTCTGTATGCTTCTCTGGGCGTCTGTTTTTCAGAAAGACTACTAAGGAGAGAGAGAGAGAGAGAGAGAGAGAGAGAGAGAGAGAGGAAAGGAGAGAGAGAGGACTAGTGTGAGCATCAAATGAAGTGTGCTCGCCCTCAAGAGTGGAAAAGGAGGTTAAAACAAAAACAGGCACCCCTGCTTCTGCCACTGCTGCTGTTGGCAGCACCGTTGAAACTATTCTTAATTAACGTACGATTAAATATATCAGACAAAGTGAGTAATGCTGTGTGTGGTTTTATCGACTGTGGTTACATAAGGGACCTTCTTGCTTATGTGAAATCGTGACGCTCTTCCGGGACCGTTTATAGGCTATCAGTCCTCATGCCAAGTTAGTCTCTTAAGAATAGCTCACGACCACCTGACTCTCGACAGCAGGAGTCGTAATCCGTCTTTAGACTGCAGAAAATGTTAGGACAAGGAGACGGAAGGCTAATATTCGCTCCGACAAAGGCGAATAGGACTCAGTAACAAGAATGCCGTTAAAAGCTGATTGCGTGCTACTGATCGACTATACGAAAAAAACGTAGTTGGTTGTCAGTCAAACATTGGCATAGGCCAAAATACTGCTGATTAGTCAGTTCAAATAGGTCATATTTCAGATGACAGCATTCAAAGAATCACGCGTCCTCAAAATGCCGAGAAAAATGGATTCCGCGTGGGTTTTGTGGGTATCCTGAACAGTTGGGTTGCAATCCTGATAGCTAACAATTTTACCTAGCCATGGGGAACGTGTGCAATCTTGAATGGGACCAGACGCGGCGTACAGCAGTGTCGTTGTGTCGGAAAATAACCTGGTTTTGCTTGTTTGGTTCTACAACTGGAGACAAATTAGAAAAACACAACAAGATTCAAGGCGTAGAAGTTCACCCTGAAGTAGTTAAGAAATGTATACTGATTGGCTTTTAAGCAGAAATCCTGGCAGGAAATTACCCGGGTGCTTAAGGAACCGGAGGAGACTATGTAAAGACGTCGAACAAGGCTCGTACAAAGAATTTAAACCCTCGTACTTTGCGGACAGACGCAGACTCCAATAGATTTATTATCACTTTTTTTAAAAACTGTCGACATAGATGAACATGGTTGATTGGAAATGCATAAAGACAGACCTTAAAACGGCGAAGAGGATTAACGAAGGGATCGCGTTAATTTGCGATCTTTGCACTGTTAAAACTGTGAGTTCAGAAGTTTGGAAGCCTAACAAACCAACAGAGCCGAGTTTGAAGTGTGAACAGTTGGGGAGCAAGGCGTGTAGAAATCGCAGCTCCAAAAATTAAACATGAAGAATTTGCTGCCTACTTGTCAAGGAGCCAAGTCATAACATAAGTCAAAACGCGTGAACTAATGACTGAAAGAGTATTTTTAAATGGAAAAGGACTATTTATGCGAGATCCTGACGCTAATTTGGAACAGCATTAAAGTGTTGATGTGTAGACTGAATCATGCTGGTTTTCAGTTGGCACTCGTTCCGGTCACCCGTGTCAGCCAACTATTTAGGCAGTAGGTAGTCCTCACTAATCGTCAGGTACTTTATGACATTAACCCCTCTTCTTAAAAGGAATAAGGAAAATTAGTATTTTTCATAATAATCTGAAAGGAGGTTATCGCTTATCGAAAGTGAACGTTAAAAAATATCTGGTCATCCAGAAAGTCCTGCTTTTTTGTGGTACCCAGTCTTTATGTAATTAATTTTCCCATACTAAGGCAGTTAAGACGCGTTCGCCGGGAGGGGTTTATGGGATGCCTGACGGTTCGAGTAGGGGTTTCACCTAAGCGTCTTCAGAGCCTAGAAATTCACGCGCACAACTTTCATTATATAGCGCACTTTGTTTGCTACGTAGCCCGCCAATGCCGCCCGTGTAGCTGCACCCGACCCGGTGAAAGCTTCTTCTCCTGCGAATAACATTTTCACTACTATTGCAATTAAGGCTACTGCATGCATTATGATTGCCCTGACCTTGTGTTCCTATATCTTAAAGTAGCAGATATCAACACTGGTAATTCATACACATTTCTGGTCAAACAATTGCGTTGGAAAAGACTTGAGTCTCGACTTCTGGCATTTTGAGTTTCAGCTGACGTCTTGTGCGACGGAGGCAACCACGGTATATAAGTGCAAAGTTTCGGTGCAGCTATGTGGAGCTCAGAGAGGTCGCCCGCAGCGGACGACCATCCTGCCGTGAAGGTGATTCTCTGAGGGGATTGGTAAACGGAAATCCAGGAAGAATCTGCCCAACTCAGTTGGAACAGCCAGACAGTTGAAAGAATGCAACGTGCAGTCGCTTACAAATGACTGGGAATGGAAAAAAGGATATACCACGGTTAGACTGTGCAACAGCTGGATGTGTAGTTATTGCGTAACAAGACCGACCTTTTCTCAAACCCATTTTTACATGTGACGGAGAAGAGGACTTTAGAGGATTACCAAAACGTTTGGCGGAGTGGCTTGACAAGGATGGATCTCCTCGACTCATGTCAGGATTCGGCGTCCGCCAGAAGACTGTGGTATCAGCTTCCTCAGACCTGTTTCTCACTTTCCGAAAGTGCACGCGAGGTCCCAACGAACATAACGGCATATAACACGTCCAGCCTACTTTGGACAACAACAAAATTTTCCGCTCAAAAGCCAAATTTCACGCCACCAACGGAAACTTCCTCTGTATTCCCGCTGTCGTATTCAGTCCCTGAAGTGTAGAATCTTGTCTCCTAGACAGGCTGTTGCGCTGGGCGTAAACGTTCATCGCATTGTTTTATGCTATCAGTTAGCCAAAATGAACTAGATCACCACCTGTTATAAAACATGCGTGCAGGATGCATTACACGCGGCTTAATGCTACACCAGCCACTGCGTTCGTTTTCACGTGACTCGGATTTGTTGTCGGTGCGGAGAGAGGAAGGGAAAATGACCATAATTCAGCTCTAGTCCGGAGCTCAGATCCCTGAGCTTCTAAACCGTCACGATACGCGGCCGATTGTAGGTGGAGGATTGCAAACCGACGGGATAAGTCATTCCAATTCGGGACTGATGGTAAGGCCATGATGGATTTGCCTAGCTTTTGAGAGGTCCGGGACTTTCATTCATGGCTGGTTTGCGTGGAGTGAGGCATGCGGTTTAGTTTCGCCATCTGGTGCGCCGAAAGTCTGGATTCCTCAGTGCCAGCCTCACTCTCCCTTCCCCTTCCAGTGCAACAAACAACTGTCCGAGCTGTAAACCAACTGGAGATGGAATTGTGTCCAGTGGTCGTTGTTGGACAGAGGGGAGGGGTCTGACGTCGCCGACTTTCTCCTTACGGGTGAATAACGAGGGAGTTTTGTCAACCTCTCCATCTTTATTTTTAGGTCTCTTATCTCCTTCTCCGTCTCCAAGACTTTCTGGAGAAGTCTGAAACATTTCGCATGGGTTTTATCTTCGTTGTTGTAGTTGACATCCATTGGGGTTACTAAACTCCTGGGCCGTTTGGCAGAAGGAGATTTGATGACGGGAAACCCGACGATACATTCAAGGTGCATGATTTGTTACATTATTATTTTGTCTCCGCCTGCTGCGAGTCAGTGGTCAATTGGTAAACACGTCGACCTCATCACCTCCCAGACTGGATTCGATTCCCGCTCGGGGCACGCTTTTTGAGCAACATCCCGAAGGCATTTGTTCGATTACCATTTTCAAGTACAGTACCTGTGCTAACTCATGAAATGCCGAGGTCAAAATAAGAGTGGAAAATGTTGCGTATTTTTGGTGTTCTTATTTGTGTTTATTTAGTTGAAATAAGGACGAAAAGGCCGTTTGCTGAAGGAAAGTTTGATACGGATCTGTATATTAAATAGAAAACGGGTCGCATTTCGGCGAAATCGGAGGATTCCTGATATTCAAGCAGTTTCCTACGCTATTGAAGCTTTCGGATCGAAATCCTTTGTGTTACCTTATTAATCTGTTAAAGAAGATTAATAAAAGGACGAAATTTTCCAATAAACTTTCGAACAAAAATAAAAAATTAATTAAGCCATATTTAAGTAGAAAACTAATTAGAGAACGGCTTTTATTTGCTAAGAATTATATTGATTACAGATCTTCATTTTGGAAGAGCATTTTCTTCTGCGATGAGGTTCTATTTTTAGACAAGCCTACGAAATCGCTCC
>CACRXP010000703.1:192503-209018 GCA_902702965.1 Spirometra erinaceieuropaei | reverse complement strand
CAATTGGTGAGCATACGTGTGCGCTCTACAAATTCTCGTCAGGCTGGTGCATTTATATGGGAACGGGGTTCCAGTAAAACAGGTGAGTGATGAGACAAATCAATTACAGTTCGCCTTTTCATGCAAGTGGGGGTGTGGGAATAGGGGGGAAGGAATAGGGGACAGTGAGTTAGGTGGCAGTCGGGGTTGGGGGGATAAGAGGAGGGTGCAGATAAGTGCATGCAAGTAACCACCTTCTGTCGACCCCGCCGGGAGATTTTTTCGTATTTTTTGACCAATATAACGTGGAGCTTGTACCAGGCTCTCCTGGGTGCACAAGATCGGCCTTCGTAGCCCGATGGCAGTCGCCTCTGCTGTTGCTAGCAGACGCTGGCCCAATGGCTTAGTGTATTTCTGTGGGACCTTGTAGATCACATGGAAGGCTTTGTTAGGGTTCACACGATGTTCCAAGTCAGTAATGTGTTCAAGAATGCTCTGTTTGTGCTTTTGGGCCTTAAGATTTTTTTGCATCTGCTACGCCAGGATCCGCAAACAATGGCCCTCGCAGCCTAGAATGCGCCGACAGTTCTTTGACACCTGGCGCCCTGCCGCTAGATGCCGCTACCGCAGGGTCATGTTCATGTTACCCAGTCATCCTCCTCTTTCTGATCCGTTTATTTTTTTGGTGGAAATTCGGGTCAAGTATTTGTTGTGGACCAAGGGGTGTAGTGGCACGCCTAGGTGCGGGTCCGGCCATGTTAGCCACCTGCGTCCTCTCCCACCTCCTGTCTTCTTGACTATGTCTTGACACCGGACCCAGGTGGGGAGGTGCGGCAGATGCTACGCAAGTCCACTCTCACTATAAACGAATTCACGCACAACTCACCGCGCCTGCCTCATCTTACTGTGAAGGACACGGTGGAGATCGTCAGATGAGACGGCCGAACTGTCTTTTTTGCCTTTTATTTCGTCTTTCTCCAACCACGCCGGGAGATGTTTCCGTATTCGTTCGAACAGGCTCCTACTCGTGCGACCAATGTGACCTGCTTCACTGGCGCAAGTAAAGGAGTAAATCCACATGGGGGTGATCTGGGTTGACGGCTTATCCTTATCCAGGCAAAACAGGGTTAGTCGAGAATAGTACTCGAACTCTTGCCGCTGGCATGGTTCATGAAACAGCCCGGTCAAGGCGTCTTCTCAAGAGTCCGCTAGCTGCGTCCCCTTGAACATAGATTTTAAGAGTGATGGGTCTTGCAGGCCTCTCTGTAGTATTTTTACAATAAATTTGTCGGAATGTCCGGTTCCGCAAAGCAAGTTCCGGATCTTTCTTAGTTCTTGTTGATGCTGTCTGTCGAGAAAAATTTTCTGGTCTTTTCGGTCAAGAAGCGAACTAGAGTTCGTTTTTGTTGAAAGTGTACGAAACTGCAGAATCCGTATATTTTCTATATCGAGTTTTCTTCCGATAGAGGCTCCTTCGATAGTTATCGTCAACTCTTCTGCTTAGAAGGACGTTCATGAAAGTGAGCGAGCCTGCCGTTTCCGCCTCCATTGTAAACTTGATCGAAGGATGTGCCTGATTAACATCATCTATAGGGACAGCTATGTTGGTTTCTGGAGTAGCGATTGTGAAGGCATTATAACTTTAACGACCATAATGTCTAAACCTACTGGTCTGGTTTTGTCATTACAATTTCCCCAACTTGTCCATGAAGACTTCGACCAATAGAGGACCAAAAGACAAGCCCATAGCAATGCCGTCTGTTTTTCTATCGTGTTGATTGTCCAAAAGGAACTTCACATTTAGTGCACATCCCAGTAATCGTTTCTTTACTGCGTTCGTTGGTATTTCTATTCCGTGCTGATTGTCCGCTAGGTATTCGCAGATTCAGTCGACTGTCCCTGTTACTGGGATGTTTGTGGAATGATGAGACGTTTGGCAAAAACATAGTCATTTCGTGTGGGTTCCGGTTTTTGATGTCGTCAATTAATCCGAAGGTGCGTGGTGCCAGTTGATACTGCACGGGCTTGAGTTTCTCTGCTAAACGCTTAGCTATCACATTACACGGAGAGTTACGCACGTCCAAAATCAGGCGAACGGACAGGTCATCTTTGCGAATTTTCCATAGACGATGCAATCAGGGGATGTGTGTGCGACTGGACGAAGGTATTCGAGTCCGCGGTCGCCTATGAAACCCACTGCGTGGAGTTTTCATAGACAGTTAGTCAGTTATGCCTCTTCTTAATCTAGGCAATCCTATCCCTTGTCTAATTTTGTGAACTTCTTCTCATCGGAAAATATGAACTACATTTCTGTTACTTAGTCCGATCTGTTCATTAGAGCGGCGTCTGTTTCTTTATTCGGCCTAGTTACTGAGATAGCTTTTTTTCTCTCGAAGCTGTCTTAACTTCTCCATGCGTGCTTTTCTCAACAATCGCCGGCTTTTTGACCCCGTGTTTAGGTACTGATAAATACAATTCATCATTCCTGAGTTAAAGCGTTGGACACTGTTTTTGGGAACGGGCTTTGGATCGTAGGTTTGGTTCCAAAAATCCTCGAACTGGGATTCCAATTCTAACGGACTAACTCTTCGATGAGGTAAACAGCACTTAGGGCCAAATGTTTATGCTTCAAACGATTTTTTTTCAGCTGCCATGCAAAAATGGCCGTTTACATGCCTCTCTGGATCTTTTATAAGCCTTGCCTGTAGTTTCATGTATCCTCTGAATAGGCGAAGACTTCTTCGCATCCCCACTTTTTCTTCCTACAGACTGAGTGTAACTGCCAACTTCTTGTCTTTCTCCCTCTGTCAGGATGTCATCTTGAAATTTCCGTCACTTCCTTGTCCTTAGATCGATTGCTAATATTTTCTAAGGCCCCGGCTCGACCTTGAGACTGGGCGTTCTCCAGCTTTGCAATTGACCGTCTGCGTCAAACTGTTCGATTTTATTTAAAAACAATGCTCTACTGCACATCAGTCAGTAGGCATACTTGTTCTATAACGTATTGTTGGCTTATGACTGTGAAGGAAACACGACCGCTGGAACAAGAGTTTTACTAGTCCGACGTTTCGGATTCTCACTCGGAACCATCGCCAGAGACAGAATCAGATAAGGGAAGCTGGTACTAACCTTGATAGCCGAGGTTACATCAGTCTCCTTCCTGCCCTATAAATCGGCTTATTGCTAGCCTTTCGAAGTTTGTTTATCGTCGATCTGTAGTTGCTATCCAGCCTAGGCCTCCATTCGATGCTCTTTTCAAGGGAACTTTGATTGTTTTGGCAGGCCTCCACTGTTTCGCGGTGTATAAAACTTCAAAAATTATCAAAGCTTATTTGGGCCTTGCTTAACATTCTTAAGTTGGCTATTTCTATATTCTCCTCGGCGACCTTTCATTTATCGACTTAAGTCGATTGTCAACATAGACGGAGGTGCTTGCAAACATTAGATGACGAACCACATTGTTAAATGTGCCTCTTGCCTCTTGAATGTCTGCCAAGCTAACTGTCAAAAGGAAGGGTTGGAAGGCTGTCTAATGATCTATGCCGCTGCATATCGTCCGGTAGATAAACGATGCCAATAACATCGTACACTACCTGTGAGTTGCCGTGCGAAGTGGAATATTTCTCAACAAACATCCTTCTGATAACTTACTATACAATATTAGGGACGCATTAGACGTCACGCAGCCCATAAATAGCGATAAAATTTTTCCGATACTTGCTAAACAAGAAGGCGTGGACGACAGGCGTACCATTATATAACACAGACTGCCCAAGTTCGGCTACCTTCCAGGTGTAGAAATCACTTATAAAGATAGTCGCTGCCCGAACTCTCGAGACAAGTAGAAATGCAGAGAACTCACATTACTTTTATGCTGTCCAACACGAAAACAAACACTCAATGTAAATTTCCTTTTTTATAGATGGTAGGTTGAGTCACGGACTTAGCCACTGTCTCTATTACTGTGTTCACATTGCCTAGTGACTGATTCTCAAACGTCACTTAGGATCTTTAAACCACAGCCACTTCTTCTGATGCTGCGTTTATTCGACTAGCTCCCGATGGGCCTGCTATTGGGTATGCGACTTCCAGTTCTGTTGCTAAGTTGTGCACATCTGTGATTAACGCCGCTACGCCTTTACTTCATTATCACACGTCATCATGTATTCTTACCTTTGAGATGTCGGAAGTTTCCGTTTATTTTCAGTTTATTTGGTAAGGATAATAGGCAAAGCCTTTGAAAACCCTATTGATTACATGTCAGCTCGTTAGAAATAACTGTACACGAACAATAAAAATATTCGCTATTAGAACAGTACTTGATTCATTTGAGTAGCATTGCATCAGAGAAAAAATTTGCGAGGTTGTGGGGTATTAGTTCAGATTCAGACTGTCGAGGGAAAACAGGGGACACAAATAATCATCCAAGCGTTTCTTGAAGAGTTGCGGAGACGTAACCTCCACGAATGACTGAGGGAGATCGTTCCATTTCTCCACTACCCTCTGCGTGAAAAATTTAGGACGAATATTCAGCCTGGACCTTGCTGTCCGTAACTTCATTGAGTGACCACGAAGATTGGGTGAAAGGTGCCACTGAAACATTTCCTAAAATTGAAGCCCATGCTCAAGGCCATGTATTATCGTGTAGACGAGGATAAGATCACCTCTTTGCTGCCTGGAACACAGAGAGAATAAACTAAGGCAATTCAGTATGTCTGTGTAGGATTGGCTTTTTAGACCGTTTACCAGCTTTTTTGCACGCCGTTGTACCCGTTCGAGGCATTCTTGGTCCTTTACCAGCCATGGCCGCCATGCTTGTATGCCATATTCTAAGTGGGGCCGAACAAATGTGCCGTAAACTCTCCCAAAAAGGTCTTGGCCAAAGTTTACGAAAGCCCTTTTGATTGCATGCAGCACTCCCATGGCGTTTTTTGCAGCCTTGTGGCACTGCAGTGTTGGTTTCAGGTTGCTCTGTATCCAAACCCCGAGATCCTTCTGTGAAGATTCTGCAGGGAGCCTTATATCTTTCAGGTGATAAGTCCTCAGGCTCTCATTTGAATGAGAGTTGGTTGGACGCAGATAAAGTACGGCACACTTCTCCACATTGAAATCTAGAAGACATTTCTTCGACCACGCTTGCAGTCGTTGCAGATTATCTTGAGGGCATCTCTGATCATTCGGACCCTTAATGACTTTCCAGAGCGTAACGTCGTCTGCAAACATTATTTTACCGCATTCGAGTTCCTGAAGGCTGTCGTTAACGTAAAGGATAAAGAGCAATGGTCCCAGAACTGAGCCTTGAGGCACACAACTGGTCACGTTCACCCACTCTGACATATTATCTCCGATACAGACACGTTGTTTCCGACCAGTCAGAAACGCCCTAATCCAATTCAGAAGATCTCCCCGGATGCCGATGGCGCTCAATTTGTGGGGAAGGCGTTGGTGCGGAACAGTATCGAAAGCTTTGCGGAAATCGATGTACACCACCTCGACCTCAAAACCCTCTTCTAGAGCCTTGGTCCAGATCTCCAGACGAGCTAGCAGATTTGAGAGGCAGGAACGTCCTCTCCGGAAGCCATGTTGAAAATCCTGCAAGACGTTATTTTCTTCACAAAATTGCTGTATAGCGTTCTTTACTAGAGCTTCCATCGTTTTGCAAGAGAGGCAAGTTAAGCTAATAGGCCTAAAGCTGCTTGCTGTCATCCTGCTACCTCCCTTATGCAATGGAACGAGATTAACTGTCTTCTTTTGTGAGAGCAGCCATCCTGTTCTCATTGACAGTTCAAAGAGAGTTGAAAGAGGCTTTGACAGCTCCGTTGATAGCTCCTCAAGTATTAGTCCGGGAATTCCGTCAGGTCCGAGAGACTTATCGAGTTTTATTTGACTGAGGACGCGTGTTACTTCTTCGACGGAAAAGGCGATGGTTTCAATGACGGCAATATCTTGGCGCATTTGAAGCTCCCGGCCGTCTTGGTCCATTTCAAACTGCTGATTGTCTTCTGAGGACTCCCCGTAAAAACCGGTTGAAATAACCGAGACAGTAATCAATCTTTCTGTGGCCCTTCTAATAAGTTTCCGCGGCTATCCTTTAGACACGCAATTTCGTCCCTATGTTTCCTCCTACTGCAGATGTACCCGTAAAACTTCTTGTGTTGGCCAACCAGGTTTCCTCCAGAAGAGTGCGTCTCATTGCGCTAAAGTCACCCTTCCAAATATTTCCGCGCCTTTTGATTTTTGGTTGTTGGTTAGGTAGGAGAGAGCACACACAGGCAAAAGCAATATGATCGTCTAAACCGAGTGGAGGTTGTGGATTCACATCCCTTATGAGTCCTTCTTTTTTACTGAAAACGAAATCTAAACAGTTAGATCGTTGTCCTTCTCTCATTCTTGTGCCGAATTTTATGTGTTGAATGAGGTATTCATTCAGGGAGAGTTGACGTAGCTTGTAGACAAATGACGTAGACGGGGCGTTTGTTAGGGAAATATTCCAGTCTATTCCTGGAGCGTTTAAGTCACCCAGAAGTAGTAAGTTCTCCTTCTTACGTAACAACTCCAATGCACTAAGTAATTCCATATCGGCGATTTCATTCCAGATAGGAGGCCGATAGACAACACACAGGTTCAGTGTCGGTAATTGTTTGATACATATCTTGCATGAAATTATTTCAAAATTTCGCGGTGCCCCATCGGATATTTATCGCTGACAGCATGGAATTTCAGTTGACACCTAAACCGCTGTGCCTCCTCCTCTACGCTGAAATCTGTCACAACGGAACAGTTGGTAGCCTTCAATACTGACTTCGCTACTACTTATTTCCTCAGTCAACCATGTCCCTGTTAGGACAATTATGTGTGGCTTCTGTTCAGAGACTAGTAATCTGAGCTCATCTAGCTTGTTAAGGAGACTCTGACCGTTAGTGTAGTAGATTTCTAGACAGCGGCCACTGGTGCGAGCAGCCTCAACAGTTGGCACCTTTGCATCGGTTAGGCTGTCAGAATGACGGCCTTCGGCCAGAGCAATGTCCTTTAGAAATTGATTATTTATCCGTTTTTAGTTTGTAGGTGTTTCGGCGCTGCTTCTCCGCTTTTCCAGCTCCGTCATCAGCCCTCTCATTTTTATTCGCTCTTTTGGCTCGAAATCCGGCTGAAAAAAACTCAGGATGCTGACCCCGCAGATATAATTTTCTATGTAACAGGAGCTGGGCCTGTGCTTCAGTCTCCAAAATGACTTTTAGGGGTCGAGGCCAGGAATTGGAGGCGGATGCTGACTGAGTTTTCCCTACTCGGAATGCTTTGAGAACATCAAGTGACTCGCCGTCTCTTAACAAAGCTTTCGCATACACTTGAAGAAGGTCTAAGTCATGCATAACTCTCTCCTTTGGAATTGTTGCCGTTGATTCGGGTACTCCTTTTATAACTACATTTTGCTTGCGACTGAATCTAGTGCTCGTTGTTGTCGCACATTTTTGAGTGATTGAGCGTTCTTCTCTAGTTTACTTGTTTCGCAGGCTCCGGATGAACTAGCTATTGGGCTAGCGAAACTCAGATCCGTGTACGATTCATTTATCTTCGTGTTGATAACCCTTCCTTCTGTGTTTCCGAGGTGTTCGTCGAGAAAGCTTACCTCAGTTTCTTTCGAAGCCTCCTCTTGATTATTCGGTCCACGAGGTGTTCCGATATCTTTATTGTTCAACATAGTTGGGAGCCTTCGGCGGTCCTTCGTAGGCCTCCTGGTGGTCCTCCTCCGATGGTCTGCGTGTACGCAAGCGGCCTTCGTTTTTTTGAACCGTACAGAGATGCGTGTTTTTTTCCTTGGATGTTTCTTTGTTTTCTAAATTCGCTTCAGCTGGTCTTTTTCTCGCCTATGAGACTGGCATTCAATTGTGTTTAGTTCCCTGGACGAACCGTCGTCAGTTTCAGCGTTTGATATGGCTAGAGAAGCCGTGGTTGCATATGCTTCTTTCGGATTCTGGATTGCAGAATTCGTCGACTTCTTCTCCTCACGTAAGTGGTGAATAAGCTTCCTTAACTTTTCTACCCTCATTTTAGACCTTTTAACTCCCCCTCCATTTTCGAAAATTTATGGATGAGTCCGAAACATGTGGTACAGATTTCATCATCGTATGTGACACCCCCCAACGTCACTAGACTTTTTGCTCTTTTTACGGGCATTGGTCTGACGGCAGAAAGTCCAACAATGCGGTCATTAATATCATGCGTAATACATCATGTATCATTTGTTTTGGCGACACTGGCGCGAGTCAGTGGCTTAGTGATAATGACGGTTTTCTGACCGAGCGACGGCCCGGGTTCGACTCTCGCCTGAGGCACGCATTTTACACCGTGTGTTGAGGGCATTTCTCTGAATAACATTACCGAGTTTCCAAGCTTTAAACGGTTTTCTTAAAGGTATGAGACGAATTTTCAACCAGATCAAAGATATGAGGTAAACGACCCAGCCTTTCGTAGTTTTTGGGGCGACTGGACGAGGATAGGCTATCCCGCACAAGTCCTGGTGTAGGTTTCCAGGGATGGATCGGTCGCAAAGACGAATCGGATTCTTAATACCCACGAGCCTTGAGGCCGCCCAGTAGATAGAAATCCCGATAAAAGTGAAATCCCTCGAGGTCGAAAATTTCAAACCGAATTCGAAACGCGCTCGGGGACACTAGATTATGGCATGCCATTAATGACTATGCATTTACTACGATCCACTCGAGGGCCCTGTGTCATTGTCTTGTCGTCAGAGACTGCGTCGTCGTCATTTCGGTTGTCCTTGTCTTGTGATTTGGGGATCACGAAGTGACAGATTAAACGCCAGGGTCCGTGCTTACCAAGACTTCTGGATCGTCTGGTGCCTTCGACACTGCCGCTGTTACTGGAAGTGTGCTTAAACTCGGTCCACCAATACTAACGCCCTGACTTACTCCATCTTTTTGAGAAGCTTTTAGGGGTTTCTTTGTTTTTCGAGACCCCTTGCCATCGTCCTTTTTTGTACATGAGACTGGTTAGCGGGTTTCTCGAGTTTCGTAGACTCGCCGCAATCTCTTTCACTGGCTGTTCCAGCTGAACAAGCCGTGTTTGAGTATGTTCTCTCTCCTTCCCAAATTTCTGTTGTCGCCGATTCCCTGTCGTTAGACAAAACGCGAGGGTGTCCCTTTAACTTCTTAATCTCTATTTTTAGATCCTCCATGTTCTTTTTCTTCCCCAAAAGTTATCGAAGGAGTCTGAAGCATGTTATATTGGTGTTACCTTTGCCCATATGGTGGGAGGTGGTTTTACAGCACAATATCCAGAATTGCAGTCATTTTTACGATTTATGCTTGCTCCATCAGCTAAATAAGTGGGAGTGCATCTATAGTCCATTGGTGACTACGCAGCTCGTAACACGCATGTGCGAAGGCCATATTTTCAGCTCTCATAATTAATTGCAAAAATGTAAAACATGTTTAAAGTTCTGGGGCAAAAATTTTAGCCCGACCAACTGTATGAATACAATAGCCAAACAACTCAGCTCTTCGTAGTTTGGAGAATCCCATAGAACTGCTGGCTGGAAGTGGTCAAGAGGACATCGGTTTTTTAAGCTGAAATCCGGTCGTAAACTTAAGGGTGGAGATAGTGCCGACTCGAATCCAAATCTTCACAACAATAGTCTAAAAGAGCCCCTAGTAGAACGAAAAATCGGAGGTCGCAAATTTCAAACCAAACTCGAGGAGTGCTTTGGTTTTCTAAAATACAGATTTGCCGAATACGGCATCAGTGAAGTTCCGGAAATGTGGAACAGACTAGCTGCCCGAACTAATGACGTCTTCAAAGCCCAGTAGTCTCCGCAGTGAGGCCATTCACTAGTGGCAGCCTCACGAACCTTGTGGAGGGGAGAGACGACAGAGCCTTCAAAGTGACGGGTTATGCCCATCTGAAGCGTGTGCCCGAACTCTGTCTTGGTGACAGCTAGACGTGCAGGTACGAGACAGCGCCGCCGAGAAAACACAGGAGAGACAGTTGTACGAATATGATGACCAGCGTCGTACGGTTGAATTGAGACACTGAGGTTAGGACGAATGAAGTCCGCATATTTCGTGCGGAGTTGCCGAAATAGAACATATGGGTCAGGGTCCAGGGCAGCCAACTTATGAGGGGTCTCAGAGGAACAGATGCCCCTGATGGAGAGCTTTGTGGTCAGACCGCGTGGACGGGGCGGAAGGCATTCGGCCCGAAATTCGAAAGCGGCAAGTAAATCTGCTCCAAGAATGGTGAAGAGCAGGTGTCTATGGTAAAGACTCAAGAAAAGATACGCCGGAGACCAATGTTCAGGAAACGTGGGCGGCAAGATGTTTACGGCCTGAAGGAAAAGACTGGGGTTATTATATGGAAGCTAGGCTGCTGTGGGAGTAATAGCACTTAGGTGAGCACCAGTATCAACTGCGGTTATCACAGATGAAGAAGGTACGACCAGGTTCATAGGCTCTGGGAAGATTGGTTACACTGAACTCTTGGCTGACCATTTTAATCGTTTGTTCTGACTAGATATTACTGAGTGGAGGGAAATGAGGCGATGGGCTTTGGCATTAAAGGTGGTGTGATACCAGGGGGCGATATCGGTTCTGGAACGTGAGGGAGAATTAGGCTGGACCTGCGAGACAGATGATCTCGACAGGATCCGGGATGAGGGTGGGACTGCTTGCTTTCGAAAAGGCGCTATATCATGGGCAAGCTTCGCAATTCTGGACTTTATTTGGGAAAGGGGATACGCATGAGAAACTGGGGAAGTTGCAAATGACGGCAATGACGACTCCGAGAATATAAGCATCTCCATGAGCTACTCGCTATCTAAATAAGTCCTGCGGCCGAAAAAGAGCCAGAACCTGGTGCCAGAAAATGTTGGACTTATCGTGGAAATCTGTCCATTTTTAACACCTAACTATATCGTAGATTTTGAATAAATTAAACTAGTATCCTCCGGGAATCCCCAGTTATCGCCTGAAGGGTCTGAGTTCAAGCGTCAATTAGCAGCCTTCCAAGCCGCGGCATATAACTTAAAGCGCGTCAGACTGTTTGTAGTCAGGAGTGCGCGCTGAAACCGTCGACCCCACTCTCTCTTACCATTGCCGAGCAAAAGTCCGCTGTCTGAGCCGGTCAGTTGTCTGATGTGGGGAGTGGACTCAGTGGCTGGTAGGCCTAGGGAGCTCGTCTGTGCGCGCAACACACACCACCCGGCCCCCGAAACGCACATAGTGGGATTGTGCACAAAAATGGGTATGCTGCCAGGACCTCACGTGTAAGAGAGCTCCTTTAGGAAGGAGTGGTCACAGTCGGACCCTCGGTTCATCAGTCAAGAATTCAAGGCGCAAATACACACTGGGCTGACTGCATGGTCTGAGTGGAACTGTCAGTTTTTGGCATTCATAGCCAAGGTTTTTAGCCCACCATGGCAGTCTCAAGCGTGTCAGACTGTTTGTAGTGAGACATTATAAGATGAGGGCTGAATTCACTCACTCTGCCCTTCCACATGAACCGATGGACTATATGAGTCGGTCGACCAGCTGATGCCGAGTTTAGGAGAAGTGGTTGGCAGCTGCGAATATCCTGTCTGCACGTGCCGCACGCGTGACCTGGCCCTCATACTCACACACCAAAACTTCACAGGGGAAGACGGCTCAGTTCTCGCACGTGCCGTAGGAACCACATGGGGAAAGAGCCCAAGAACATACTTATCACTTACATGAGAGGTGCCTGGGTTGTGTGGTGTTGGAGGAGTTTGTGTGTGGTGCATGAGTTGATGGGGAAGTTCGTGGTATTAAAATGCAGTCTGTGGTGATTTACTGCATACTTCCGTGAAGGCGCATGCGACCGAGTAGGTCCATGCGATGGAGGCATGTGCCAGCACAATACAGGCAGTTGAGGCGGTGGCGGCAGGTGTATGTTAGTACTCGAGTCATTGGTTCGCCAGTGTCTGTGCGATGAATTTGCAATTGGCCAACAAGGCAGATGAGTGAGCTGAATGTCCGAGCCCCAAGAGGACGAATTCGGACACAGTCCACACTGATGGAGACGGGGGGTGCCGATGAGGCTTATATTTAACGAGCTAGTAGTCTTTGACGTCGACACGGACGTTGTTGCAACAAAGATGAATGATGTAAGATGGACGTACAGCTAAGTGATATACACACTATGAGCCTACGGCCTTAGGGGACTCACCATCATGACAATGATGTCTTAACCCTCATGTTTGCATACGTAACTAATCATGTCTACTTTTTAGGTAGGAAAATACTGTTTAACGGTTTTGTCCTATTAGTTTTGCCGCCTGTTTTAGTAAGTCTTTCCGATTCCCATTCAGGCCATTGCCCTTTTCATGCACTCGTCCCTCAAGGTTTACTTGCAATCCCAGCGTTAGTTCTCTGATCACGTCGATTTCAGTAGTTGTGGGTTTCCCGTTCTTTTTTGATGACTGGTTTCGAGAGCCAGTAGCTGTAGAAATTATGGCCGCTCTAATGTTTAGATGGAGTTTAATGTCCTTGTAACCTTCAGCCGAAGAATAACCGAATATGGCGGGTTTGTTTTAAGTCCGAAACAAAATATGTTTTTGCATCTCACGTATATTGCGTCCCAGTCGGTTTTACTGAACTAAAACCCAGGCGGTCGTACCGATGTGGTCACTCACTGTCGTACGCGTTGCTTGTTTCCTGCCGTAGGTACAACATTTGAGGGTATGGATTTTGACGACATGACTTGTTCAACGTCGCCATTTTCGGCATCCGATTTCTCTGCTGATCTGGCAGTTATTTTGCTCAATACCGCTCTCGCATTTTGGTTGACCCGGAGACTTTTAAAATCATTTGGGAAAGCTTTTATCAGCGCCGGTCTGAAGGGTGTAGATATGAATAAAGCAACGCAGCCCGTACTGTAAGCACTTTTTTTCTAAACTCTTAGACCCGAGGCACAAGGTGTCGTTGCCGCCGCTGTCTATATTTCCCTTATGTTTTTATTTATCCCGATGCCGTTTCGACAACATATTCTGGCAGCGTTCGGCATATCTTCCCCCGGCAGTGTATGATGTCTGCTTTTTGATCATTCCTCCCTAGTCACCCTCCTGTGAACGTGCTTTTTTACAGGAGCAGGCGGCACTTTTCAAAACGAAGGTATCTTCATATTACGATTAATTTCGCCCAGCTCATTCCGTTTCTTGCGGCACTGCTCTCCATATGCTGTATGATATTTCTTGGGTTCGCCGATGATGTATTGAACCTCCGATGGCGGCACAAGCTTCTCCTTCCTACATTGTCTACCCTTCCCCTGTTGATGGTCTATTTAGCCAATCTCGGAACCACTCGGATTCTTATTCCCATACCGTTCCGGAATATTTTCGGCGTCACTGTGGATATAGGTAGTGGTTTCTGCTTTATACTTCAATTCACCATGTATAAACGCGCGTTACCTTAGAGCTACTTAGGTTTTCTTCTTGCTTAACCCTTTCTAGGTTTTATGGACGTCTCTCTGCCTGTCTTCCCCTAAGTGCATTTGTTAATTTCGAAACCTACAACGGACGAAAACTTTATAACGTTAACCATCTCCAAAGATTTTATCTGGAGCTGAGATGTGTATTTTGTTTAATAGCCTCTCTCCAGCTTTTTTCTTTACCTGTTTCGACTTTTATTTGTATAATTACTTCCGTCAGTTGAACCACTTGGTTTCAGGAGAAGGAACGTTGTACATTTGTAATCATACTTTCAACTAAAATCTCGCTGAAGGTTGGTCGTGTTTTGGCTCGTAGATCTTTCGTGCCATTCAGCTAGGAGCAGAGTTTTTTGCCGAGCTATTTATATGCGTATGACCAGCGAACCCGCAGCTTTCTCGCCCTTCGTCCGGCCGAAGCCAAGTCCTACATTTTTGCTCCTGCGTCCTGCCACGTCGCGCTACAGCAAAAAAATAAAAATCAAATTAGACTCTTAATGCCCCTGACAGAAATAGACCGTAATTACCCCGGATGTCTCAGGTTGCAAGACGAGGCCGAATTTCTGTGCTTATTCTCAACCATGCCGGATTGCCGTACTTTTGTGACATCAAGGCACACCGCAAGTGATAACTTGGGCACGGGTGAGAATTGAACTTTTAGACTCCTAGATGTTGTAAGTTCCGGCACACGCATCAAAGAAGTATCATGTGGACCCAGCTGCAGCACCGTGAACTAATCAAAATAAAGGTGATCTGGCTGGGCATGCAATCATCGCTCGAATATCACATCAGCCGATATTTACGGCGATTCTGTGAGCACGCGTTGGTGGCAACCAACCGGTTCTGACTTATAGAGCTCAATAGTCTTTCAGCATTGTCTTGCCGAAAACTAAGCTCGAAGTTGCCAATATTTTAAATTTTTGAAGGTTCGTTGAGTCCGGTCTGACCATTCCGGACCCCAACAATAATGGGAAGGAGTTTTTCAACTAGTTTTTATAATTCCTGGTATAAGGTTTCATTATCGCACTGATTGACAGTTGTTTGTATGACGTAGGCGAAAATGACAAATGCTGATAGAGTACTCTTTCAGTCTTGCACAGGCTGACTGGTCATTGACGAGTTTTCACGTAAAGAAAAGTTGGTTCGTTCCTCCTGGTAGGGCGGTCGCGACACCCTTCCACTAAAGAATTATTGGATCCACCGTTGTAGAGTGAAGGAGGAACTGACCCCCAAATTACTATTTCTGCGAACCTGCGTCTGGGATTCAGTCAAACAGCAAGTATGCTCGTTGCACTACTGAAGGCTGTGTATCGTCGAATTTTGGCTATCAGGAGCTAGAAACGTCCGCACATTCTACTATCCAGTACTGACGGTTTATTCTTCAACGAATAGTCAAGCTCACTTAGTAGAGCATACCAGCTCATACGAACGCTTTAGAACGACTCGGAGCCGGGTTGGTTTTTTAGGTCTTCTCTAGCGCTTTCGCTCAGGGAAACCTAGTCGCATACCAGCGAGGGTAGACTAACTCATCTAAGATCGGTCCACAGTCGCAGTGTCGTGACATTGATATTTTGTAGGATAGTCAGTGTGCCAGCCTCAGACCTCACTCTGTTGGCATCGTCCATGCTGGTACGAAAGCTATTGTCCTCTGATGCAAGATTGTTTTGCCGTCATCTCTCACGAAGGGCAGTTTCACTAACCGACATCCATAGACGCACCGGACAACTAATAGCTAAGCCAGAGGCAGAACGATTTTTACTGCCTTTCCCACCAAGTCATTGACTGGTATTATCACGAGCCTTACGGGGCTGGCTAGTTGCGTCGCAGGCGAAGTGGGCCTAATAGTCATTACGGTGTTCGCAGTTTAAAAAAAGTTGTCATTGGATGCTGTCTTTGGCTCTGTTCATATCATAACCTCCTACTTAACACGATTTCCATCGCATATAGGCCAACTGCCACTAGAAAATGTACCCCTGACGACCAATATGGCTTTTAAATTTCGACTCCATAATTGTATAAGGGATTATAATTCGATCCACGACATCATTTAATCACCCACATCCAGCTCGCAACGCATCTTTCATCTCGATTATGTCACTGGACTACACGCAATGACTTTGGGACCCAGCTTGGAGACAGGTATATCAGACTGTTGACAGACTCTGACCGAACTTCTACCGACAGCCAAGATGTCTGCTAAATACGGGCCCAGAATCACGATTCGACTCCACCTGTCCATCTCACAGCATCAACTTTTAAGGGAAGGATCGTGCTGAAATCTTTAAAAGTAACGAAACATGGACGCACGTTTCTACTGGCATGGGAACCTTTCAAAGATTCAAAGACGCCGCCCTATTCATGGGCTTCCTAACTATTCGCCTTAATAGTAGGTTAAATAGACAAAAGTTTGAAAAATAAGTTCTTGTCGGCAAGTTGTTTCTTCGCACATACAGCCAAAGCACGAACTGCCTAAGGTGAGTTCACTGTAAGTTAAGCCGTAGATAGCGAAACTAGGACCCTCGTCACGAACCAATCCAGCCGCCTGTAAGCCTGGGCTGAGAATATTTTTGAGTGGTTCGGCTGCCACCAGCAACCAACTTCCGTAATCAGTGCTGGGCGCTGATGCCCATGCTATGCACCGTGTCTTTTCTGGAGACAATGTCGACCATTTGTCAGAAACGCGAAAACGGTATTATTTCATATGCCTTGGGACGGTAGCCGAAGATAGGAGTGTCCTACCGAGCTCTCAACGCTCGTGGATCGTATAGCGGACGCTTAAAACATGTTGGGCTAGATCGAGTAATATGTTTCTTAAAGTACGCAGTAGTCAATGCACTATAGAATTAGATAAGATTTTGACGGCTCACATTGGCCGGTAGTCTTTATTATTCTCGTTTGAAAATTTGTCAGAAGACCTTGGTCTGACCGAAGTTTTGCCCACCCATGCAGTGAAGTGGGCGGATACGAGTCTGGAGGCTGTCTGTCTTCGCAGCGGAATGCAAGGACGCTAAGAGAGTGTGTCTGGCAGGAATTTCATTGACAATTGTCCCTGATATGGTTCCCAAACGTTTCTCAAAA
>CACRXP010000703.1:111784-188019 GCA_902702965.1 Spirometra erinaceieuropaei | reverse complement strand
CGATGACAGAAGCGGTCACTCAAACGCAATCAATTAAACTCCTGCCGAGACACCCAGCGTCAAGAATCTAAATACGCCTTAAAAAACATAGATTCCTGTTTGAAGACCGCGTGATTTCGAGCAATCTTCGATTCTTGTCGGTGATTGCGATTACGCACTTCAGAAAAATCAATAATGTCTGCAACCCACAATGTTTATCAATGAATTATGCTTTCTATCAAGTAACCAAGCTTACTCTGCATTTTGACAATAATAGGCCGCTAAACATGGTCCTTGATACAGCAGTAGTATAAAGATCAAGTGATATTTTCTCGGAAGTCATTGCGAAGTACCGGTGCAGTGACTCTTCTTATGCCTTTGAACTTACCGAGCACCAGTCGGTCTATTATTGTGTGGAATTCTAATAAAATGCACAATATAAATTTTGGAACGAACATCTACGGCAACTCGATGATGCTATCACTGGAATGTTATTTCATAAGCGTTCAATTGGTGTTGAGTTTTGATTTTTTGACTCATATAAACCTCGTGATAAGTGTTTGCTATAGTCACAAAGTGGACTCAAGATTGCGGAGAAGTATTTGGGTATTGTTCATTAGAAAGCTGTCTCCAATGAACATATATTCGCTGTTCGTCGGCCCTTGTTATTTCGCACGTACACCTGCCTGACCAGTGTTAATGCGGTAGTTGCACAGACTGCCTCGACGTTTATATATCATAGTTCCTATAGAGGTCAAGGATCGAGGTCAAGCTATTATATCGCTTTTATCATCCCCCGAAGAAGACGAAGAAGAAAAAGATTGGGCGCATTCATGGACCGAGTTATATTTGTTCTGACCCATCGGAAACCCTCTCGTTTCCATCATCCGAGTAATGTGTTGACAGTTCCTGCTAGTCTTGATTGCGTCAACCTTGATACCTGCCTGGTATTATATCGGTGCGCAAGGCATAAACTATGACCTGCCCGTTCGTCACCGATTAGTGTTGACCTCTCCACAATTGACCGCCGGTGGGCTCCTGCCACTAATGACCCCTTTGCAGCCGTCGTAATTGTTGGCGAGCTAGCATGCTTGTCGACATCCCCCTCGTAACTCAACGGGTTGATCAGTTGCTGGGGCTCATGTGAGCTCATCTCAGCCTCGTGGGCGTCGCGGTGAAGTGGCGTCCCATGCTGGTCACATTGCCCCCGGCCGACTTCTCTCTCACTTTCTGTTGATATCGGCTGTCGGCCACGCGTCACTTTGCTCGACTGTTCTGATGGCCTTGTCCGCACTGACTCGAGTCTTGTGCGTAGCGCCTGATAGACGGAATGCAGATATATGGCTCTGTTGAGTGTGCTAGTCGAGTGTCAACT
The DNA here is from genome assembly GCA_902702965.1 of Spirometra erinaceieuropaei. NCBI lineage: Eukaryota > Metazoa > Platyhelminthes > Cestoda > Diphyllobothriidea > Diphyllobothriidae > Spirometra > Spirometra erinaceieuropaei. The sequence continues at coordinate 186,665 of CACRXP010000703.1, read as the reverse complement.
TTCGAGCATCAGTCTGACCATCTTATCATTGGCTCGGCCGATTACCCTTGCCTTTTCAACAGCAAAATATTGGTTCTGCTGTTTGACGTGACCATAAAACCTATACAGCTTGTTCTTGCGATTGATTGCAAGCTGGTGCTCATGCAATCTTATGCCAAGGCGTTTGCCCGTTTCACCAACATACCTAACATCACCGATTTGGCATGGCGTGCTGTAGTATATTAGTAGCGCATTGTCATTGACCTGACAAACAGTAAGCTTCTGATCGTTGTTCTTATTTTGTTTCATCGTACGAATTCCTGTTTGTTCATAATGAGTAATAGTAGTTTTAAAAACTAGCATGTTTGCTCACCCCAGGTGAAATATACCGTAGATGATTGCGCAAATGCTTCGACTAATATATTTCGCATACTGCACTGCATGATTCATACTTCATGATTGCATGGTATATATTCCCGGGATAATCTTTAACTAACAGTCGTCGACCTCAACATGGTCACCTGCTAACTGCTTTGCTTTGGCCAAAATATTATTTTCGATGAAGTTGCTGAATACCTGGTACGCCTTGTCTATCGCCTTGGCTTTAAAAAATTTCCCTGGTAGGTGATTCTCGTGCAAAACTCAAAGGGATCATTAATCGTACATCAACTCATTGCTTATGTGCGATCATCATAACGAAATACTGGGGTTGCGTCCACATTGCTGGTTTTTAGGGGCGGCTGTGATGAGGGTAGGACTCTGGGTGGTAGCGGAGTAGAAGCCGTTCTTCTGACTTGCCAACATCGATCATCCGCAGTGGTATTAAAACAGATCATTCGTTTGGACATTATGTTGTCCTGTATCATTAGTATTGGCAGCTCTTTTCAGTTGCAGTTGCCCCAGCATCGCATGGGCACTGAGAATTCAAATTCGTCTCGTGACTTTCGCGGTAGGAATTCTGTCCTCCCATCTTAGCTTTTGTGTTCTCTATGACAGCTGAGGTGAATGTGGGTGTGTTTTCTGGCATTATTGGCATAGACTGTCTATGACTTCGCTTTATATGACATTTTATAGGGACTGCCATCAAGTACATTCTAAACTTCAGCTTGGGTGTCATTCAAGGATGATTTTTGCCGTCAACATGCTGCCAAACGAATATCTCTAATATTCTTCAGCAAGTGGGCAACTTAGTTGTTGACTTTAATGCTGATTTAAACTTTGGACGCATACATAGAATCAAGTTTGAATCTCGCTTATCAATGATACATGTAACATATTTCACAATGGCAAGTCTTTTATCTATAGGTATGGTTTAGACACTGCCCTCCGATACAAGCCTAATGATGCACATTAATATACTGTTATGTCAGTCGTTGGATGAAAATGAAATAATCTGTTGTATTTTGACCAGAGTTGCTGCATTTTACGTTTTTTTTTACCTAGGTTGTATATACATTTTTAGTTGGAGTTGACGGTCACCTATCCCTTGTCTATTATGCTTAAAAGATATGCATTGTGTAGATAGACAGTAAAAGCTCTGTAGACTCCAAACAGAATTCAAGTTCCAGTGACGAGTAGATCGAGGCGTGAAGGCGTGCTTCAACTGAACTGTGACGTGAACTGTGTGATTGTTTCTGAAATGAAGCACTCAATTATCTATATTCCCCAAATAAGTACTTAAGATATTATATCTGCCAAGTTGAAGACGCGCAGCTCAATTGCAGAGATAACTGAAGTTTTGCGTTCTTTTTGATATTCATAGACAATTAATGCCTACAAGTGGTGTTTCGTCGCCCATACAATTTTTCTCAACACTGTTAGACAATTCAAAAAAGCAGCAACATTTTGCGAATTGTCTTCTTTTGTGACGCCGCGTCAGACCGCTTTATTCTAGTTTTGTAGTAAATTAACAGTATAATTCGCTAATTTGTACATTATTTGATCGAAATCACCGTTTCGATCTTTGTACTGCACCGAAAAAAACCTATCAAGTATTCTTTACTGAAAAGTCAAGTTGGCGAACACGCGTTTTCGGTTATTCTACCTCAGGCCAATACAATTACATGAAGCAAGTAAAATGTACAAAATCAACAGTGTTTATAGATGTCTCAAGGGTTATTAAGTTACTAACACTCATCACCCCCACGCCGCCCGCATGAGAAGGTCGGCGGGTGTTAGTCGTCAGAGCTAGGGGAGGGGTTAAGAGAGTCTTTGAGTGATGTTCTTGGATTGAGTACACGGAATACCCATCATCGTGATTAGGGATTTGAGGCGGCTTGGCTTCACCACTTGGGGTTGGCGTTGGCCACGGCAGCGAAAGTGCTTGTGTCGGAGTTTTCTGACAACATAACACCGGATTCGCTAACCGTATAGCTACTGCCTCGGCCGTTGCCACTATCCGTTGGCGTAGGCCTTTAGAGAAGCATGTTGGTGTCCGGTAGACAACATGAAATGCTTTCTTGGCATCGACTCGATGGTTCGTATCGATTAAATGCGCGAGAATAGAACTCGAAATCGACCGGGTTTCACCTCTGTCTAGCCAGGCGGGCATATGTTCATGCACCCTCTTTACTAGGCGTCTCGTTGTGCGGCCGATGTATCCTGCTCCACAGGAGCAAGTGAATGAATAAATGCACAAAATGCAGATTATTCTTTAATGCCCCAAACAGCACGTGCTAAAAGACGAACACCCGTCATCTTCCCACCGTATATGAGCGCTAAAATCGTGGCCGTGGACAGACCGGGTGCGAACTTTAGTTTGTTACCTTCTCTGAATATGGTTCACTCGGAATTCTCATTATTCCGTGAAGAACCTCTTGATCGTTTACTCGTGCAAAATATGTCTCTGGTAGTCGCAGCAGAACATCGTCCGACGAAACACTCGACCAGTTGGTAAATGACGATATAAGTAACACTACTGCAATTGTAACTTAAAATCCTTTAAATTTATCGGGGCCATAGGATCTGAAACTGAGGAGAAGACAACATGTAGGCATAGATGTATGCTGCGAAACATTTAAAATCACACATTTGCTATCTAGGGAGCGAACTTGTTACTGCACAGTTGCGACGTGGGTTTCAGTGTCGGACTACGCTCGCTCAGCTCTAACATGCCGATGCTAGTTTTCCTTTGCTCCTTGATAGAATTCAACTTCATCTTGACGAGGAATGAGATGACCAGTGATTTCCGCCTTAAATGGCATTGCTAGTCAATGCAGCGAATATGGTACAAAATAAAAGTGTCAGAAACTAACACCGACATAACGACACCCCTTGCATTTGGAATGAATCTTTTTCAACATCATTTGCGGTCCCACCACGTCATGGCATAGTTTACTACAATGAATACTTGCCTATACTTGTTGCTGAGCTCCTTGAACGCAGCAACACGTCCTGTATACAAAACACATCTACAGCTTTCCCGGCAACTGATAAGTAAACCGAAGCGATTGCCTAATTCAAAGGCAAGTACGAGTCACATTTCAGACTCTCGAACACCGAGTAAACCCAGTTCCTTTAAGAAATCCTTCCCTGCAAACCCTCTGCCATTGCGTGAAACGCCGCGACCCCCAATATAACGTTTTTATATCTAACTGCCAAATACAGGCAGTGCCTTTGCACCCCTCAACATACCAATGCAGTCCCCGTGCGGCTGCTGGTAGGGCTCGAGAGAGAGCCCTTAAGGCACAACGGAACGAGTGAGTTCCGTATGAACGATCGGTAGCGCCCCCTACCATAGTTATATATATGTTTATATCCCGGTCATCATCCCCAACAGAAGACGAAGAAGAAAAAGGGGCGATATCATTGACCACACTGTATTTGTTCTGACGTTTAGGAAACGTCCTCGCTTCCATCATCAGAGTGGTGGTAGGGTGTTTGTTCCAGCAAGACCAGATTTCTTCTGTCTCGCCGACTGTCTCGTGTTATAGGCATGCGGAATACACGACTTCCGACCTGCTTGTTGGCGGGCGATTGGCTTAGGTCTCTCCGTGGCCGACCGCTGGGGCGCTGGCGTGACCTCTGCCCCCTGCCAGGCAGCTGTTGTCGCTGATAGGTCCGTGTGCCCGTGGGCCCTTCCCCCGTGACCTGGCGGGATGATTATTTGCCATTGCATGTGCGAATCGCGGTCGGCTGTTTGGGCGTGTCGGTGGGTCGATGTCTCGCGTCGGTCGTCTGATCCCCGGCTGGCTCTCTCCCCCCCCGTGCAGGTAACAACTGTTGGGAGAACCGCGATTTGTTTGCCAGTGCTGTCGGCCCCGTCCAAACTGACTGGATCCTTGTACGATGTGCCTGGTTGGCCGTATGGAGATAATGGCTCTGTTGATTGTGTCAACTGGGAACCAACTTGCAAGAACCAGTCTGTCATCTTGTCGCTGGCTCGGCCGATGAGGCTTATCTCAAAAAAAGTGTACAAAAGGTGTCATATAACAGTGACAGCTTCTCTCTGCGGTTGACTGAAAGCTGGTGCTCGCACAATCTTGTTTAGAGACGTTTGCCCGTTTCACCAACGTACCTAGCGCTGCAATCCGAGTCTTGATATAAGACTGCCACTCTCGCATCCGTAATTGCCGACGAGCTACAGAACAGCAGATTTCCGCATGCCGGTCGATGGACACCGTGCAATCTTGATAAGGTATGTTGTACACCACTGCTGATTGTTCCGTTGCTGGAAGCTGGTCTTTGGGCCACCCCAATCTCAAAAGGGCTCAGGATTCTTGCTGTCCCATCAGAAAATATCCTCATGTAGGGGATTGCAAGCCAGAATTTTGGCTTCTCATCGTTTAATTGTTCGCGGTTGAATCCTTATCCGCGCTCATGTATGAAGAATCGTGGGTGACCATTTAGTGCGAATAGGGAATGTCGGTACTTCACTTCCTCGTGCTATAGGCATGCCAGAAGAAATGACTAACTATGGTAAAAATCAGGATTACTTGAATAACCTTTGTATCCGAATGACCGGTATAACGGGGCGGGTCTGTTAAGGGCTAGGCAGAGAACGGGCATTAAACGGTATTCCATTTGCTAAAATGTTCTACGATGACGTTAAAATGTTATAGGTAAGCGGAATATAATGACAAATAAAGTGGTCCTTCATAAATCAAGGTTGGCTTAATCTTTTAAGGACCAAAAATTAGCCTTATTAGAAGAATGGACGATTGGGCCTGGGATTCAATAACCGCCGTACGGAAAGCCTGAAACCCCTTACATTAAAAAGGCGTCTGAACTCGTTGAAATACACTTAAAGAAGCACCAAATTCAGGTGGCGCACCGACCGACGACTACTTTTCGCACTCAGCCCGTGCACACCAAAGATAAGGTTAACTATCTGGAGAAAAAAGAAGTCGTTTACAAGATCCGTTGTGATGCGTGTGATGCCGTCTATTGCGGCCAGACTAAAAATGCGCCTCTACACGCATTCACGAACACCAGTTGGCAGTGAAGAGGCGAGACCATCTGTCTCTAGCGGCCGTGCACACCCTGGACACCACGCACATTTTCGCTTGGGAGAAAACTCGCATTTTCGCTGTGTGCCCCTCAAAGAAAGACCGAGAGTTTCTTGAGCCATGCACTTAGACGAATCAGGCATCAACCGGCACATCGATTTGGATGTCGCGTACAGGAATCTGAAGGAGAGATGGAAGAGGCGAGGGCCAATCTGATTACTGGCATGAATGTCATGTGGTTATCGATTTTTATGTACACTTAAGTTGCTAACTGTGTTGGCGCATTTGCTCTCCGTCTGCGCCTGACGACGACTTGGGGAACCGGCGTTGGAAATTTGCACAATAAACTTCATTTCGTAAAGCACACATTCGACGTCGACATATATATATATATATGCTGGAAAACGGGCATCCCAAGAAATTTAATTGAAAATAAGTAAGATTCTTTGGGAAGGGAATAAACTTTAATGAGTAAATTTTCGAGTCTGGTTCCCCAGCTCATCGTCAGACTTTTGGGCAATGTACAAAAACAGTTAACTATTTAACCGTGTCAAACAAGTGATTCTATGGTTGCCTGAAGCCTGCGCCAATGCGCGTCAACGATTACGTCATCCCTACGGCATTGGCTGCGCTCGCTTCCATTTGTCCTTGAGAAATTTGTATGTGGCATCTAAATCGATATGCCGACTGATGCATGCTTCATCTGAGTGCATTGCTTCCAGGAATTTGCGGCCTTTCCTTGGGTTGGTTTTGACCACAGTAGAGGAAATGCTTGCGTCAGCGTTTTTTGACACCATTGCGCCAGATTCGTTAGTCGTGTAACCACAGCCTCGGTCGTTGGTAACACCCGTTGGCGTAGTTAACCTGAACGTCGTCTTTGGTATCGACTCAGTGATTCGTATCGACTAAATGTCTAAGAATGGAACTCAAAATCGACCAGGTCTCACCTCTGTCGAGCAATGTGAGCATGAGTTCGCACAGCCTCTTTGCCAGGCGTCTTACTGTCTGCCAGTGCATCCCGCTTCACAGGAGCAAGTGGATGAGTAAATACATAGTCTGCCTTTACCTCCCAAACGTAGGATAGGAAGGTGTGTGGGGCAAACACGTAAATTTGCCGCGATGAATGCCCTCGTGATAGCTGTAGTTAAGCGTCGTCTAATTAGTTAGCTGTCTGCCTCTCCTGTAAAAGGTAGTTTCATGAATACAGCCTTTCTCTGGTTAGTTACTTACACTGCAGTAGTATATTGATTCCAAATTCACATTTATGTGTTCAGAGAATGAATATTTTGATCGTGCTTCCAATGTTGCTTCACTGCGCAGAATTCTGCTTTTTAGTAAAAAGTAATAATCATTTTAGAACAATTGTATAATGGCTCAATCCATGAAAGTATCGGCAGACTAGATTACGCGAAATATCTAAATATGCACATTTATATTACAATATCATGTGTTAAGAGTAAATATGTTGAGTAAATATTATCCCGGTTGAAGCCACTTACTTCAAAAAATTATGATTTATTTTTTAATAATTCTTAAAATGCTTATATTCCTAGGAATACACAAATGTGCAAGAAGTGGCAGTGGCATTATTCTCGACGAAGTCGCGGAGATTATGGCACACACGGACACTCGTGCAAGCAATGAAGAAAAATGTTCTACATGAAAATTCGCGTTTGAAACTGAAAGTGCTCATAAACCGGATATCCTTCATTTTGACTGCACATTCCCAGGAGATGTAACACCTGCCAGCTACCTACTGCAAACATGCCGATTATTTTTTCTAGAAGCCAAATTACCTATCAAAAAGCAAGCAGGATAATAAGCATGAAGCGCTCTCATGTTATATTTTTACTTAGTTGTACTTGGCAATGCACACACATTTTTATAATCGACTTGAATTTTCTATTAACAAATAATATCGCAACTGTTTGTTTACTTGTGGAATACAATCGGATATTCTCTGGCCGATCTATCTGACTTGACATTAGAGGCGACTCTCGATATCACTTATTGGGGAAAGGGAACCAACACGCCAAATATGATTCGAATGTCTTCCCTTCAGTTGCGCCGTTCACACGCACATGCTGCTTTATGAAGTGATGAGGACTTAAATTCCATATTATTAGGATTACTAAAGATGCCTTCTAACGACGTTTACTCGTTTCTGAACAGTGGTATGCTGGATACTCACTGCAAAGTACGCCCTAACAAATATGAGCGTAGAAAAACAGTCGACCGTAAAGAGACGATTGTTTTGCGTGTATTTCATATGCATCACGTAGCCATTTGCTGTCTGTCTTCGTGGATTTACATCTTGCGTTTGGAAAACCTACTAGGCATGACTCTGTCTCTCAACATTAGGCACGTTCATCATACTGTCTTTGTAACTTTTCTTGTTTCTGGGTAAAATGGACTGGTTTCACAAGACAAATGAATAAAAAAGTTACCTGTATTTGTCTAAAGGGCTTTCAGGATAGAACGTGTTTTTAACCTTTTCGCAGACATTATCAGTGTATATATCTAATCAACATAATCTCAGAAATATAGAATCCATGACAAGCATATGCTGTCCATATGCAAACCTGAATGCAGAGACTGCTTCAAGGCGGAAATCCTACTTGATTTGGCGTATACTAAGCGGCTCTGTTGAGGTTTGGGGCAAATGAACGTGATTATATGGGATACATGCCAGTCAAGCCATTATTTAGGAGGGTCTTTTTTCTTAATTTGGTCAACTAGTGAATTGACACGCCAACTGATACCGTAATTCGAGCGTTCGTAGAGGGGTAGGAAAATGGTTTGAAGTAAATCTTTCCAACAAATGGCTTCCGACTTAAGTCATTAAGGTATGAAAAATAGGCAACGGGACAAAAATCCGTTAAAACTATGAAGGTTGCAATTCATATTTTAGATAGAATATCATGGTCAAATATCGATCAATCAGTTTTGCAAGGTGACGGAAGGCAAGTGATGACTCAAAACTATGCCAAGATGCATGTCTGCAAGTAGATGAAAAGTTAGAAAAAAATAACCAGGCATCAGATGACTCCCATACTGCGGCCGCATTGCAAAAGCGGTTTCAGAAACGGAGTCATTAATCGATCTCAGGAGATGTATACCGGCGTACTGAATTGCGTCTTCGGTTAGGAAGGTTAACTTATCGTATTTGCGATGCTGAGTTTTATGTGGCCAATTCACAGCAGAAAGACAGTGAAAATTGCCGCTTAATCATTATACACATTAACGATTATTTATCTACGATTCAAATATATTTATGTTACTTGGACGTAAAAATCATTTAATAATTAAGTGGTTTAAAATAACGTCGTCTATGAAGCGCTATAAATTGTCCGAATTTTGACCTATCCAATGTCCACTAAATGAACATAGCAATGGTACATTTACTGATTTTTCTCATAAAGCGTACCAAATAGCTCATTTCAGTTGGAATTTTAAAAATCTCTCTGGTGAATTATTAAGGAGAAATATTAGAAATCCCGTTTCTCTCTCGAGAAAAGGCCAACAGCTTGATGAGCAGGCGACCTAAAAGAAAACAAGACGACAGATTGGTAAAGAAAGGTAAACATTGAAATGTTCAGGGCATACCAATCTAAAAAACTAATTGTCATCGGATAGAACACATCTTTTGCAGATCATTATAATACTTTAATATATTGCTGATAGAAGCAAGCAGGTGAGTCCCACCTAGACGTTAAGAAAATGGAGATGAGATCAATGGAACAAGAAATTTATAGGCCTGTCGTTTCGGATTCTCACTCAGAGTCATTCGCAGATAAAGGTGATGGTTGCACCAAGAGTGCAGTATTTATATCATGTGGCTGCTGTGGCACCGTATGCACGCTGCACTTAACAGTTCTCGCAATCACCGCTGGGAGCGTAATTGATGCGGTGGTGGCTTGTCGGTCCGAGTCCGAGTCGTTAATTAACACGATTTCGTCATCCAAGCTGAATGCTGGTGGGATGATTGCTTGGAAAACTGGCTCACTGTCACTGTGATAGTTGCCCACCCGCGCACTACCCACGTGACTGATTCGCCTGCCCAGGGAAAAACGCAGTACGGAATAGGGTACCGGGAGGTCATTGTGCTTGTTGATGGATTGCGGGCCTAAGAACCATGACTCGAGCAGCTCGCGGCTCACGCTGTTGTCACCCCTTGCGGGGATTTCGGCCTCTTGAAATTTGAAAATATCGCCGGGTCCCGTCGAGTGTGCCGCCACCTGAGAGTTAACGTCTCTCCGCCTCACTGCTGCTGCTGCGTGTTCGGCAATTCGCGTACGGAGAAATCTTCCAGTTTCCCCAACATAATTGCTTTGTTCGCAAATACACCAGATCCGGTAAACGACTCCAGACGTTTTCTGCCATGGCAACAGCTCTTTTGACCTCATGACTTGACGTCTAATGGTTGATACCGGCACGTGTTCAACCCCAAGCCGAAGTGGAGCGAGAAGACGATTGACGGCTTCCGAGACGTTCTTCACGTACGGATGAGTCCGAAAAAATTTGCGGCCGGTTGCGTTTGGTCTCTGGTGTCCTTTTCGGAGGTTTGTATGAAACGCCCTTCTGCACATGTGCGCAGATCTGATTTCTGCAAAGGTGTCTCGACAACAATGTGCTGTAAAAGTGCGTTTCATATAAACCTCCGGTGAACACAGGGCTGCCGAGACGCGCAGTACCTCAGCAAGGCCGACGAATGATCCGAGTGCTCCTTCAAGACAGTCACTCACGGATTCGCATATACAGTCAGACTGTTGACCAAGAGAAAGTAAGATGCCGCGAGTTCATGGGCGAAGACGGCATAAAACTGCTTCAGCAGAGGCTGGCCGAACGGAGCCGCGAACATAAAGCGACACGAGAAGCAGCCCTAGAGAGCAAATTTCGTAGGCTGCCTGCTCCACTTTCATCCAAGAACGACAAACTGGTGCACTACTTGTCGTCAAAGGAGCTGACGGAGGAACAAATGCAGGTTTTACGGCATGAGGCTTCATTCAACACAGCCGATTACAAACCTGCTAACACGATCGCAGAAGTGGAATCAATCCTCAGCCAGACGGGTGCGACAGACGAATCGAAGAACCCCGTTTGATACCAAGTCTCCTCTTTCCTCAGGCCTCATAGGCCGCGCGAATGCTTTCCAAGGTCGAGCGCGATGCACATAAGGAACTCAGGGCCAACAACGACCTCGTTATCGTGCCTGCGGATAAGGGGCGTTCAACGGTCGTATTGGACAGGACAGACTACAATCAAAAAGCCAAAAGCTTGTTGGAGGATCGTCAGACCTATGTCCCATGCGAATGCAACCCCATGAAAACGCTGACACGCGAGATTAACGCGACGCTGTTGGCAATGGAGAACTCAGGTACAATATCACCAATCGACTGACGCATGGCGAGAGCACAGGAAACGACCCTAGCCCGATTCTACGGTCTCCCAAAAGTGTACAAAGAGGGCGCTACTTCCCGGCCTATCGTATCACTAAAAGGCAGTCCAACCTACGGACTGACAAAGTGGCTGTTCCAACGTCTCACGTTTTTGACCTCTGATTTGAACACCACAGTCAGCTCGTCAACGCAATTCTTGGAGAAACTTAAATGAGTAACTCTCCTGTCAAGCGATATCATGGTTTCCTTTGATGTCACGTCCCTTTTTACTTCTATCTCGCAGAACGTGGTAGTCGAAACCATCGAACTCCTCCTACGAGAGAAATACGGCAAAACGAAGAATCGCCTCGGACACGCCCAAATCATCCAGCTCCTGAAGTTCTGTCTCAAGACGTACTTTACGTTATACGGAACGATGTAAGAGCAGGTGAAGGGAACGCCAATGGGTTCGCAAATTTCGGGACTCATAGCCGAGGTGGTCCTACAACGGCTGGAATCGCTGGTTTTCCGACACCACAGACCGAAATTCTGGGCACGGTAAATGGATGACACCTTCGTCGTCATCGAACGGGATCAGGTGCTGACGTTTAAAGAACAACTCAACGCCGTCTTCCCGGACATTCAATTTACGTTAGGGGAGGAGAATTGCAATCAGCTGGAGTTCCTGGATGCCCTCGTTTGTCGCAAAGACTGTGGTGGCCTTAAAAAAGTGTACAGGAAGGTGACAAATACGACGCAAATACTGAACTTCAATAGCATCCACCTAATCAATCACAAAAACATAGGCTCAAGGGCGCTATACTGGCGCGTTGAGAAGTACCGCAGTAAAATGAAAGACAAGGTTGCTGAATTACAATTATTTTCGACTGGTAAAGAGAGCCAATGGTTACCCGCGCAACTATGTCAACCAGTGCATAAAAACAGGACACCAGAGATCAAATTCAACCGGCCCCAAATTTTCGCGGACTCATCCGTACGTGAAGAACGTCTCGGAAGCCGTCAGTCGTCTTCTCGTTCCACTTCGAGTTGGGGTTGCACACATGCCGGCATCAACCATTAGGCGCCAAGTCATGAGGTCAAAAGACCCGTTGCCATGGCAGAAAACGTCTGGAGTCGTTTACCGGACCTGGTGTAGTTGCGAACAAAGCAATTATGTTGGAGAAACTGGAAGATTACTCCGTACGCGAATTGCCGAGCATGCAGCAGCAGCAGTGAGGCGGGGAGACGCTAACTCTCCGGTGGCGGCACACTCGACGGGACCCGGCGATATTTTCAAATTTCAAGAGGCTGAAATCCTCGCAAGGGGTGACAACAGCGTGAGCCGCGAACTGATCGAGTCATGTTTCTTATGCCCGCAATCAATCAACAAGCACAATGACCTTCCTGTACCCTATTCCGTGCTGATATTTTCTGGGGCAGGGGAATCAGTTACGTGGAGAGGGTGTGGACGAGCAATTATCCCAGTGACAGTGAGGCAATTTGCCGAGCAATCATCACACCGGATTCCAGCACGGATGACAAATCGTGTCAATTAACGACTCGGACTCGGACCGACAAGCCACCACCGCATCAATTACGACCCCAGCGGTGATTGCGAGAACTGTTAATTGCAGCGTGCATACGGTGCCACAGCAGCCACGTGATACAAATACTGCACTCTTGGTGCAACCATCACCTTTACCGGCGACTGTAGTTGATGATAGATTCGACCGAGAATCCGAAACGTCAGACTAATAAATTTCTTGTTCTAGCGATTGCTTCTTTATCTTTTTGACTTCACATATTTTGTCATAATACCTCGCATATTCTTTTGCCGATATAATGCTTAGTTTTACACCTCCATAATCGTCCTACTTGAGAGTATGCATCGGATTTAAATTCTTGCTTGAACTGCATGAAACTGCATATTCTTTTGAATTACGTGTTGTTTTTTTATATTTTATTCCCGCAATCGTTCATTTGATACGGTGTTTGATTTACTGTTGTTTATCAGATTCACTTTCAAAGAAGGAACTCATGTTTACTTCTTACTTCGCTCATAATTTTTTCTTCAACATGCAACAATTACACTCCCTAATAGAGGTCGGTCCTTTGATTATCACTTCAAATACGTCAGAATATCGGACTGAAAGTGTTGTCTTGTACAAAATGTGGCTTAAAAATGCTGATCTGGAATTCTAATTTTACTAAACCCTAATGAAAAACAGTCTATCACGTTTCCTGCTATTTACCTGGATCAAATAACTTATAGCACGCAAATCAAAGCTAAGCGCATTTCAAAACAACATACTCTAAGATGTCCTATTTGATCTTACCATCTAATCATAAGCGATTTAATAGGACAAATATCAGTCACGTTTTAAAACTAACTTCGTAGGATTTTATGCTTCAGTCGGTCGTCTTTGTAGTCTAGACATCAGTAGATTACTTTAATCGCATTTACGCGTCACCTATTTGTTCGTCCAAATGTACCTGTAATAAAGGAGCAATTTAACGAATCATATTGTCGTCTTCTAAATCTCCAGCGGTCTATAAAATAAACAGTAAGTATTGAGTTTGTGCAAGAATGAAATTACTTGTTGCAATCGCTTTTTTGCTTTATTGTGCAGAATGCTGCTTATTTATTAGAGGTATATTTGCTTTCTCGTACGCCTGTTAAATCTGCTGGCATTGAGCAAACGGGGCGGATCGAAGAACAAAAATACCTGTGAATTTTAATTGTATTTTCAATCGATTTTATCTAAAAAGACGCATATATTCCTCGTATGAATAGCCTAACGTAGTGGGTATGTGCGAGCCGTTGGCGTGCAAATAGCATTCGTAAAAAAATCGGATCTAGTATAGCAGTACTTTGCTTTATGACAAATGAATTCGATAGACTCACATCCATTAGAAATTCTGATCCAACTTATAATCAAAATAGCGTTAATCAGACCGCACAAGTTTTCCGAACGCTGCAGTCGTTTACAAAAAACATTGTATTTCAACTTTCTTGTCAACATGTTCTGTAAAAACCGTTCGAAAAGTATATTAATCGTGCAGATATTTAAGTGAATGAAAATGTGAAAATTCATCTGGGTTCCCTAAAAAAGGTAACATTGTTTGGCTTATGTGTCTTAAAAATTATATGACTTTTGCTGCGGACGTCTTAGGCTTTAGACAAGAAGCCCATTCCGGAAGCCCACTGCTGCAATTATACAATGACAATCAACTGACAACGTTTGTTTTACAAACAGCATTCAAAGTCGTCAATTATGTATTTGTAAATTATTTTAGCGGTTTTATAAATGAGCGGAAATAATGACGAGATAGTTTATACTTTCAGATACCACAAGATGCCCGCGATCTAGCCATGGCTTTAGTCTCAGTGAAGTGGCTGCACACTTGGCTCGGCAAGCTGATTACCGCTTCTTTGATAAAAAATTGGAAAATAAATACTGGCGTTACTACTTCATAATTGTAATCCCTAAGGAAAAGTTATCTTTCGATTGCACATTCTTACGGGACGAATGGACGGACAGATACTGGCAATACGCATGCATAGCTCCGATACCTAACGTCGAAGTTCATATAGCAAGACAGGTAAGATGAATGTGGATGTCTAATTGCCAAAGTATAAGCATTATGCTAATCTCGCCATTTTTTCCACTTACGCTTTTACTCCATGCACAGGTTTTAAAACCAACAGAGCCTACAAACTGAAAAGCGAAAAATTCAACGCTATGGTTCCGGATATTCCACGTTCGTATTAAGTAGTTTAGCACTGAAGACAACTGTTGATTTTACTTACTGGAAAGTGGATAACAGTCCGCGGAATATGATTCGACTGTCCTCTTTGAAGCTTTGCAATGGATGCACGAATGTTTCGGACAGCTCATATAGACTCATCAACAACTTTTTACTAAAAATGCTAAGTATCCGTGCCAGTGCCTTCAACATCTTTCTGGAGCAAGACATTCTGAGTGGCCAGTCCATATCGTGCCAGCAGTAACTGCCAGCAGTTCCAAACTATGTAACCCACATAACAGGAAGCTTTGCAATGATGGCGAACAAACGCTTTTTCACGTGGACAGTAAACTTATATATGCCGCAGTTTTCGTTGTGTAAATAAAATGCTTTTTTTGGTTTTCTGTAGGCGGAATAACTAAATTGTCTTTTATTTCTTGTACCACCGATTGGAAAAGTGATTCAGGTGAACTATTAAATTTGCATAAGACAACCTACTGTCATATTTCGCATGATTTCATGTGTGGTCAGGTAAATGCATACGTTGCCTAAAGCAATGTTAGCTGTTTAATGCCAAGGAGACCAACTCAAAATGAAAATGTCATCCAACTATCCTTATTTGGCTCCTGCGCATTTTTACTCAGGATTTTAATCAAACGCTAAAAACTGTGTTTTAACTTTGCTAGATACGCGCCAAGACAAATAGATATGGTTTAGGGAATTTAATTCAGGCCGATGTACTTGATGAGACGTTAGGACCTGCTTCAAGAAACAAGTCAATTTTCAACTATAAGCGCTATGTCAAATCAGGAAAGTAGGCCTTCTTCGCTGCCAAAATTCGATCAAACAAAACAAAATGACTTCTGCATATTAGGCACGAATAGCTTGCTATATTTTTACAAAAAACGCATACCTTTGGTATGTATTGTAACGAAATGGAGTGTTACGTTTGTAAGGGCTTGGGGCTCCGCCTTCCACTCATGGACTCTGCGTAAAACCTGATAGCAGAGTTGAATACGGTGAGCTTTTCACAAACTGCAACCGGCATCTAATTGAAACTAGGTCTGCATTTACTGCGATGGCAGCAACGACAATGTTAAGGTTTTGAACCCACTACAGTGGTCTCGGATAACGTGTCAAGCACTCAAACATTTACTTTAAAAACGTTGTACGACACCTAGAGCATGTTGGGACATCAAGATTCTTCTCGGAGTCTCTGACAGTGTAAGATGTCCAAGTCTGAATGCTTTGTCCAGGCGTGTCGAAAAGAATGTGAATTAAAGAATTCTCCCCGTGAAAAGTTAAATTATATGTAGCGATCTTTTCGTGGCATAAATAAAATGTAATTTATGTTTTGTGAAGAGTAATCAAATATTTCCTCTCTGCTATTACTCACGGGACTGATGAAGGCAAAAACGACTTAAGTAACAAAGTACAGTTCGGCCAGGTAACCTATTGTCAGGTTTAGTGAGTCAAGCGTATACGCGGTCTGAAGCAATGCCAGTTGCTTAACGATAAGTAGTTTGGATCTAAAAGAAAAGGTCTTTCCCGCATGAATTACTATTCGGTATAAGACTGTTCGCATGATGTAGATTGTAATGATACTTAGGTTAGAGTTAGGTCAGATGCACTGCCTATGATTATCGGCGGGAATTCAAATCTTCCATTATAATAAGTAACCCATAGATGGGTTAAGATGTCATTTGTTGAGTTTTGTTAACGTTTGGAATATACTACACTGGTATTTACCTTCAGTATTATCGGACTGTGTAACATCGAATTCGGTTAACAGTTCTAACGGGTCACCATTATTTCCAGCCGGCAGCGAAACAAGGGCATAATGCATTTTTCACTAATTCACGAGCTGTGAACACTCTTGTTTTTTAGGTTGTAATTGGTCTTACAGAACAGTCCAGATATCAACTTTGTGAGCTTACGCATGCTTTCGATAAATTATCATCGAACCTGTATATTTATATGGGAACGCGATGCAAACTAAAACGCGTGGGTAAAAAGTGTGATCGATTGCGTTCGGCCTTTCTTACAAACGAGGCATGGGAATAGAGTGGGTTGGAGGGAGGTAGGAGGAGGCAGTCCGTGACAGTGAGGGTTGGGTTGAGCCTCGTCTGAAGGGGGAGGGAAGGAGGAGGGGACTCGCAGACATGCATACAGTTAATCGATCCTTAACCACGATAGACGCGGAGCTTGTAAGGCTGTATTGGAAGAACTAGTCGACGCCTATGCGTAAGAATGCGATGACATCTTCTGGCATGGCGGCGGAAGGATGAAGTTAGCAGCACAGACAAATTGATCCGCGTGGATTCCACCGTAGCCTTCCGTGTGATTTACAAGATCCCACCTTCTTCCAGCGTGTGAGTGGCGACTTGAGATAGTGGGTCGCCTCTTCGAAAGGCCCGTTTGTGCTCAATTATTCGTGAGCTGAGACGTCGTCCTGTCCGTCCTGTGTAGTGGCAAGGACAGTTTTGTCACGGAATCTGATAGACTATGACCGACTTTTCAACTGCGTCCAGCCGATCCTTCATTTTCATGATCCTGCTACGCATGGTGGCCGCCGGATGATGAGCGATGCCCACGTCAAGCTCTGACGCAATACGTTCTGTAGCCTCGGACGCATACAGTAGATGTGCTAACTCATGAAATGTCAATCAAAATTTCCAAATGCGCTCTCGTTTCGAAAAGATAAATCAAGTAGTGTTTTAAAACTAATCATGATACAGCATAAATATATAATGATCAAGTTACCTCAGTGTGTCTGCTTTCCAAAGAACTTATGTTCGGCTGCCTGCAAGATCTATACTCTGCAGAAAATGACTAGTTAAGTAGCATGCAATTTTATCATTGATGTTCGATACCCTTGAAAATGCAATTATTTTTTATGGAAAACATGCATAAAAATATTCATTATTTTGCTTTCTCGGTAGAAAATCACATCTTCTTCCAATTTTCATACTCAAAAGAAGAGTATAATTCGGTTTTAAAAACTTTTCTAATTCACGAATAATTTTGAACCCGACCTGCTGTTACACTTGCATTCAGGGTTTCAAAACTACTAGCTGTATATTTTTCGTGTACGGAAAACCATGCATTTCTCTACGGTGTTCAGAGGCAACAATTCGTCGCCGTTTGATGCAACCCAAAGACATACTGCCACCCACTGAAACCTCAGCAGTTGTCTATCAAATACGTTGTAAGGATGGAGACTGCAACAACGTTGGGGAAACCGGACGGAAATTACAGACCCGCCTACATGAGCACACACTGGCAACACGGAGACTAGACCCAAACTCACAGCTTGCGGCTCACATCGGGGAAACTGGTCACAGTTTTGATTTTCAAGGAGCAGCCGTCTTAGGCAGGGGCACCTCAAGGACTGAGCGTCTCGCACTTGAGGCTTGGTACTCAGATGCCAACTCCATCAACAGGCATCTAGACCTTCCTTCGGCTTATAAAGTCCTACGTCACTTCATACACCGTGACAAAGACAAGACAATCACACGGAGCAGAAGAATGCCGAGCGAACACGGCATGTCGACCACTTCGCCCAAAAGGGGAACGCAAACGAAACCAACCCCAAATGAGGTGACGACACGTATTACAGGAGGCCACCAACATTCACAGGCGACGACCAGTAGGCCAAGGCAGAGAAAGACGAAAAAAATCGATCAGCCCAGGGCCAACTAATGCGTCAGTCTATTCAAAAATGCTGATCTATTTCTTCACTTGACGCTTTGACAATGGAGAGCAGCCCCAGCTCTTCGAAACGTCAGCCAGAAAAGTCCCCTGATCCGGGGAGCAATTCATTCTCCTCAGATTGAGCAATATTGTTAACTTTGCAGGCCACATTCGTAAATGCAGATACATGACGTTTCATGAACGGCCATTTAACGGTTTTAAAATAACCTCACATTTAGAAACTTTATAAAACCGTATTACAATCTTCTTTTGAGTATGAAATTCGAAAAAGACGTGATTTTTCACCGAATCAGAAAAAGAATGAATATGTTATGCATGTTTTCCATGAAATATAATTAAATTTTCATGGGCATCGAACATCAATGAGAAAATAGCACGCTAATTCAGTAGTAATTTTTTGCAGAGTATAGATTTTGCATGCAGCCTAAAATAAGTTCTTTCGAAAGCCGACACCTGAGGTAACTGGATCATTATAGATTTTTGATGCATAGTGATTAGTTTGACAACACTACTTAATTTATCTTTTCGAAACCAGAATGCATTTCGAAATTTTAGTTGGCATTTCATTAGTTAGAACATCTACTGTACTTTATGTACGTTAGGGGGTGCCACATTTTTGGTGTCTTTCTGCCGTTTTTCCGTCGTGGGTGCGTGCATATGCAGCGGCTGATAAAATGATTTGGGTAACCGTTCTTTGTTAATTTGTACCGTAGATGCCGTGGTTCTTGCATCTTTCCTTCGGGCTCGCTGCAATGTGTTTTACCCGGTCGAAAAGCGCCCTCACACAACCCCGTTTGTGCACAAATGTCTGGTTGCTATTATAGTTGAGGACCTGGGTTGTATTGGTCACTTTTCTTTACACTGTAGTGATGAGTTTGCCTTCAGGTGTGCACTTGACGAGCACGTCAAGGTAGGGTAGTTTTTTGTCTTCCTCGTCTTCTCTTGTAAACTGAATGTCGGGAAATATTCTGCTAGACAAATATGGAAAACCCGATAACTTGTCCTTTTCAATAGTGACGAATGTATCGTCCACGTATGGGCGCCAAAACACAAGTTTGTAGTGGCTGAACGAAACTATTTCCAGCACTTGCAGTATCAATTCCACAACTAGGCTGGATATATGCGAACCCATGGATGTTCCTTTGATTTGTTTTTATGTTCTGTCATCAAGGTTAGAAAAAGGTTCGTTGGTTGAATGCAAAGAGCTGCATTAGGAGTTAAAAACATTTACGTTACTAAATGTGCTGCACAGTAGTCTATCTACGGATAGTTGGCCCTATCTCAGTTTCTGAGGGAGAAAAATGAAATGTCAACGCACATTCAACAGAATAGGACAAACATAAAAACAAGCATTACCTAAATACAGGTAGTAATATAACAACATCAATAAACAGTTCTGACAAAATGTTAAACGTTGTTGGTCAGGTGGCATTATGACTTTTGGTGGTACGCTGGACCAACTTTCGCTTAAAAGTCTGGACGGAGGGTCGCACGATGACGTCTGTAGTCACAGCATTCAAGGCCTCGATCACTCTGTTTGAAAAGAAGAACTTCCGAATATCCAGCTTGGCGCCAGTTACGGGCAGTTTAAGTGAATGACCTCGGAGGTACATTGTGGTCATTAACTCAAAGAAATCAGCGGGTACGAGACAGCAGTCGTGGCCGCGCAGTATACGGAATATTTGTATAAGGTCGCCTCTTAGTTGTTTGTAACTCAGTGGAATATGGCCGAGATGGGATAGTCACGTTTCATAGGGTAGTGAACTCTGTCCACTTACAAGATTTGTTGCCCTCCTTTGAACTTTCTCAATGATGCTGAGATCTTTAGAGGTCCAGGGTTTCCACGCCTGAATAGCAAACCCTAGCTGTGGCCGTGCGAAAGTCCTACAGTTTTTAACGAAGCAGTCCTCGTCGAGAGTAGACAAAGCTCTCTTGAGAAGATAAAGGACTGACATTGCAGACTTGGCTACATAGAAGCTGTGGAACGACGGTTATAGAGAAGCCGTTACCTACACACCCAAGTGTTTCTGGGCGTCTACCTCCTGCAGTGGTAAGCCATTTAGGTGGTAAACATTCCGGCTAGAGATCGGGTCCTGCCGACTCGCAAAACATTGCACTTAATCACATTAAACTGTAAAAACCTGTCCGGTGATCGTTTCTCGAGGTGGATCATGTCTGCCTGCAAGCGCTCTTCGTCAAATTCAGTTCATATGACGCACCAAAGTTAAACATCATCAGCAAATATGGCAACATCATTATTCAGTTCATTAACGCAGTCGTTGACGTATATAGAGAACAGGGTCGGGCCAAGGACGGAGTCTGGAGGAACTCCGCTTTAAACCGCTAACTCCGCCGATTGCCTGTCAGCAACGTGAACGATCTGAGAGCGACCAAGCAAGAAGTTTTGGACCCACCTCCATAGATTTCAACTGTTGCCTGTTCGGCTTAATTTGTACAGGAAACGCTGATGTGGTACACTGTCGAATGCTTTCTTAAAGTCGACGTAGACAGCGGGCACTGCATTAACGCCATCGAAGGCCCGGATCCAGCGATCTAAACTATAAATTAGGTTTGTCATGCATGACTTGGCTCTACGAAATTCGTGCTGGACATCACATAGCAGATTTTGCCCTACTAGTAAGTACATTACTTCTTGCTTAATTATTTTTTCCATATTTTTGCAGCAGATTGAAGAAATGCGGATTGGTCTGTGGGTCTCTACAAAGACCTTGCTGTCACTCGAACGGATGAAAAATCTATAATAACTTTGAGAAAAGCGGTATCAGAAACATGCTTGACATTACCTGTATTGCTGTTGTTGACATATGTATTTTGGAAAGATATACGGCGTTATCAACAATATCAGGGAATATTTGATGAGGCAGGAAAAAAAGGCTGTGTTTAAATGCCTGTGAACTAGTTTTACCTTCGTCAAAAGTCTTGCTTTCGGCAACGGGAATGACCTTCATCATATATCTGTTTTCTTGCTCTGGCATTCGTAAATGCATTGTAATTACCGTCTTTAGCCCTCCTTCTGAGTCACCAAGCACATTGTTGTTCATTCAGATTTACGCCCTTTGTCCGCCTTTAGTATTACTGTGCAGTTGCATAAGTATAAAAGCCGCCTAAAATTTCTTATTTGTGTAACCGGTGGAAAGTTTTGAATTTATTCGGGTTTATTAAATGATATCTGACCATAAGCAACAACTGCATTGCGGTGACACCTTTGGTATCACCCATACAGGATCTTCACGAAAGTTTAATTCTAATCAACGCGTAGTTAGACGATATATATTATGTTCCCAATGCAGTCGTGTGGGTATATATACGTAAACGGCCGATTATGCACGCGTCTTGCATGCTCCTCCCAAATGCTCGCCGAGGTGTAGACAAACAAAGGCTAGACTGTTTGTACGTTCGAGGGCGTACGTAGAATTCGCATATCCATTTGGCATCCACAAATAAACCGACACATGTTTCGTCATGTTTCATTTAGTAAAAATGAAGTCTGAACACAATGCGCTTCAGATGGAGTAATAACTGGAGCGCAGCGATTGCCTGCGATTCTGAGACGGACTGGTTGTTCATGAGCATAGCCGTGCTTTGTCAGACTCATTACCTTTAAAATGACGAAAACTTAAAAAAAATTACGCTAGCTAGGTCATCGACTTGGGAGCTTGACAACATTCTTAATGACACGATACACGACTTGAATTTCAAAGTCTGGTAGTCATATCGCTGTCAAAAAACCCAACGACGTTGATTCCCAGAAGATTCAGAAACCCTAGTATTGGGCGGTTGAGCAATATAGTGTTTAAATAATTGGCAATCCTTGACAAGGTATGACATAGAGTGGCACGTTCTGATAAGCAGACAGAAGATTTTTTGAGAGCATTACGTTCAAGACCTTTCCGGCGCTGCATATTTGAGATCGGGATGATGCATTACATTAGACAGTGTACCAATATCCACTATCAATCAACCAAACAACAATAGATTAAAGACTTTCGTTTTTTACTTTTTTTCAGAAATTATCTATGACGTTGCAGTAGATCAGTTAGTTTAATGTCTATGGGCACATACCGATAAATTAATACATGAATATTTGGGCCAAAGTACATCAGCCGCAGCGAGTAACCGCGTAATATTCATTAACTGCGAAAAGGCAGCTAGAAGCATATTTTAGTGTAAGGTGATACACTAACAGCACAGGTACTAGCCAAAAGCCCATGCACGCGTACTTCACCGATGCTCTGCCGCTCCATGGCGCAGCTGCGAGGGGTTTGGCTCGTCAATAGGTCCCACAGCATCCACCGTCTGATTTCGGGTAGATACTACAATTAAGAAATTGTAGCTTTTTAATTTCCTCAGAAATGGTCTACGAAGTTGGAGTAGATCAGTTCATTGAAGGTCTATATGCTCAGACTAACGATTTTATACATGAATATTTGGGCCATATCGTATCAGCCTCAGCGTGTAAGGGCGTAATTTTCATTACTGAGGATAGGTAGCCAGAACTATATTGTAGGGTAAACTGATACCATACCGTCATAAAAATATCGGTCTGAGCCTATAGACCTTAAATAAACTGATTTGCAACATGTTCATAGATAATTTCTGAGGAACTTTAAAAAACGACAATTTGTAAATTGGAGTATCTACCAGAAAACACAGGAGATGATTAAATCTAAGGTAGAGCAGTCACAATATTTCCGCATGTTGCGTGTGGTTGTATCGACATGTCAACTTGATATGAAATGGAAGCATTTGACAAACAGTTCTGCAACATTAATCTGAACAAACACGTCTTAAATTCTTCCGATGTTTTCTGAGCGAGTGTAGTTAAAGCTCAAAGGCTTAGTTGATGTGGCGAGAGAATATCAGCCTACTTTGAATTTAAGAACAGTTATGGTTTAGTTCCACTTGCCAAATAGATCTGACACTAAATAAAACCCGTGCCGTCTGTAAATCACACTATCGATGCCCTACTCAATGGCTTGAAAATGTTGACTTGTTTGTGCTACAAGAGTTCGCGTTAAATGGCGATGGCGGTTCAAGGCAGTACCGTAGCAGTCTGCACCTGCCTCTCAGACAAGCCAACCTACATCCCCGTCCACTCAAAATATCACTCGCTTTTACATTTCTAAAAACTCTGCAAAAATCCCCTTGAGCCCACTCGTCCCAAATCCTCTCATGCCCTCTGAGTGACTGCAGTAAGTATTTGAAGGGTACAGTCAATCCGCCAAAAAGGCACTAGCCTCCACGGTTCATCTGACAGACAAGCCAGACTTACGCCCTCCACTCTGTATGTCATCGAAATGCCTGCCAAACTGAATGCTGCCTTAGATAGTTAATCGAATTTTGTGTAATTAAACTAATTAACACTTTCGATCGTTTCTGGTGATAAAATGTTAGGTGATCACAGAAGAAAGAAATGAGCGTTTACATATGGCCTGTGTTATATGCTTAAAATCCAGAACCCCCCAGACTCAGAAGGAAGGCAACTGTAACATACATATTCCATGAAGAAGGATGCACGATCGCTATGAATAGAGCTTTATTCGCCTGACGTATCCTCTTCCGGCTTGGACACACCATGAGGGACAATAGTCGATACGGGTGGTCCATGCACAATGGAAGATTGAAGAAGGAGACACGATTGCATTGACAAGAGCTTTATTAGCCTGACGTTTCACATGCCTGCTCAAACCCATCATCAGTGAAAACAGCAGATACGGGTGCTCCATGCACGAGGGGCTGCTGTATTTGTAGGATGCAGTCGCCTAGGTCCTGGTGGGTGCCTCAGGCCTGTGTGCAACGCCCACCCAAAATGGTGCAAGAAGGCGGCCGACAGCTTGCTAATCGTTTCTAACATAGTGAAGCGCTCAAGCCCTAGCTGGCATTTTGTTTCTGAAATGACATTTACGACGACTTTCAACCACCTGTTATCAGTAGCTGAGTTATCTTAAAATCCGCCTACACGTGGCGTGCATGATTATGAACGTACAAAATGTTCATGTTTTCAAGGAGGGTGGCTGGTATCTGGCCTGTGTGGCAATGCCATAAAAGCGAACTCATGAAGAAGCCATCCAAACTTGATCTCGGTAGCTTAGTCATTAAATCCATGCCTAAGCGGCCCTGATATTTTGTTGGCATTTTGTAGATCAGCGGAAAACACTCATTAACAGTTAACACAGTTACATTTTGTGAACTTCTACATTTAAGTCAAATGGTTTACGTTAAATAAAAAATAAGTGCTAAATCTCCTTTCAACATCAAATTGTTGAAAACTTAACAGCCAAATATGATTTGTCTGTTCTCTGGGGACGTATGAAATATACTTACATCCGTCTTATTATAAAATTCGATATCGACCATGGCTGCTATTTACAGCTTATTACATGATTATAAAATCAGTTCTATCTATCATTTCGGCAACGTTTTTCCTCATATTTCGTTTGCGGATTGTTATTAGTGTATAAGCAAGCAACCGGATTGCTTTCGCGTAAATATGTATAGCATAAATTCCTATTCGGACGTCTTACATTTGTGTGCATGAAGCAATGTGCAGTTTAGTGAATTACTGACGTCTCCACTTCTCAATCGTCATTATAATCACGACGGCAGTTAGTTTTCGAAGCCGGTATTTGTAGCCTGTAATCGTTTTGAACAAGGTGTTATTAAGATTTGAACAATGGAATGTTACCCTTGTTATTGGCACACTGTGAGGAAGCGTTTAGCGCTGGGTTGGCAATCAGTGAGACCTTCTGGTCGCCTTGCATTTAAATTTAGTTAAAATACTCATTTTGTAAAAAATATTGCATTTGCAAAATGCCTGTACAACGAAGTTCTTGTGAGGACGTAAGTAGATAATCATTTACAAACGAGCTCGGCACTGTACCATTTGCGAACATTTTACGGGTTGGTACACACCTTGTGCTCGATGGTAGCTTATATTGTGTCCGGCAGGACTGAACGCAGCTGTAGGAATACATCAGAAGATGCCACATACAATTAATTGAAGTCTTCTAGTGAGTGACGAAATCAAATTGTGTTCGTATTTTTGTTGGTGTGGTAAATCAATTGCATGTCTCTGTTGAAAATTCAACGATTTCGTTAGGCACATTTATCCATAAGAATAAATACTTGGTTTGGGATGCGAATCTGACTAAGCGCTGACAAAAAGCATTCAGTAATTGGCTCGTATATCATTTCGGGTGATGGGGTTAAAATTGGCCCAAATAAAGCGGACGCACTTTAATGCACCTAAGCTGGAACTTAAGAGGATCCGCAACTTTCGTGTGAAAACCACGAAATCTTTCTAATGCGTGTTGCGCTTTCTTTCTTGCGAAATACACAAAGCACAATTTGACAACGTTAATGGCTTTGGATGAAATGTTTATTTTGGCAGACGGACACAAAAATAGAAATGTATGTAAAGGCAATTTACAAACAGATGCCGTTTTGCAAATGTACGCAGTTCAAAAGCAAAACATAAAACAAAATAAATACCATTTAAATTAAAACAGTAAAAAGGAACATCGACGAAGGAGTTACGATCGGTGGAAAAAGAGCTTTATTAGCCTCACGTTTCGGATTCCTGTTCGAACCCATCATCAGAGACAACAGCAGATACGGGTGATTTATGCACCAGGGTATGCAGTATTTATATGATGCCGTTGCCGTGCCACCGCATACCTATGAACATTCACGGCTCCTCACTTAATCCGAGATTGTCGCACTTGGTGTGTTAATTCCACTGATCGCAGCAGTGGAATCAACCCTCAGCCAGACGGGAGCGACAGACGAAACGAAGAACCTAATTCGACATAAAGTGTCCTCCCTCCTCATGGCTCATAGGCCGCGCGATTTGCTTTCCAAGGCCGAGCGCGATGCACTTAAGGAACTCAGGGCCGATAACGACCTCGTTTTCGTGCCTGCGGACAAGGGGCGTTCAACGGTCGTATTGGACAGGACAGACTACATTAAAAAAGCCAAAAGCTTGTTGGAGGATAGTCAGTCCTATGTCCCATGCGAATCCAACCCCATGAAAACGCTGACACGCGAGATTAACGCGACGCTGTTGGCAATGGAGAACTCAGGTGCAATATCGCCAATTGACCGACGCATGGCGACAGCACAAGAAACGGGTCTAGCCCGATTCTACGGTCTCCCAAAAGTGCCCAAAGAGGGCGCTCCTCACGGGCCTATCGTGTCACTAAAGGGCACTCCAACCTACGGACTGGCAAAGTGGCTGTTCCAACGTCTTAAGTTTCTGACCTCCGATTCGAACACCACAGTCAGCTCGTCAACACAATTCTTGGAGAAACTTAAAGGAGTAAGTCTCCTGCCAAGCGATATCATGGATTCCTTTGATGTCACGTCCCTTTTTACTTCTATCCCGCAGGACCTGGCAGTCGAGACAATCGAACTACTCCTACGAGAGAAGTACGACGAAACGGAGAATCGCCTCGGACACGCCCAAATCATCCACCTCCTGAAGTTCTGTCTCAAGACGTACTTTTCATTCGACGGAACAATCAACGAGCAAGTGAAGGGAACACCAATGGGCTCGCCGATTTCGGGACTCATAGCCGAGGCGGTCATTTAACGACTGGATAAAGATAATATATTCCTTACAAAACTGAATACGAAATGCATGTTTGCGTTTTTTCTATATTTGGTTAAAACTGGATCCGCTTAAAACTCTGATAGGTTATTATCGTCCTCGAAAAAAATTGCATTTTTATTCAAAATTTCGTCACACATACAGATCTGTACCTACAAGGAGTGTGTGTTCTCTTGATTGCAATCACTTTTTGAAATCCCACAATTACATCTAATATTATACGGAATCATTTTCAATTGAAGCACATTGTTTTTTTTTAAACGCAGAGCACTTTGCAGATTGTTTGGTCATCTAAGCTATTTAAGTCATCATTCACATTTACGTTATTCGTGCTAGCAGAACTTGTACTTCTGACGTGTCCGAAAAAAACTGCTCATGGTTGTTGACTGCTTGCAGGCTAGAGGACGCATCATTCTGCGACAAGTTCTTGACCACTTTTATATCCTGGTCTCTCGCGTAGTCGATGTTCCAGTCATCATTCATTGAGAAGTGGCACCTTCGACTGATGAGCGTCAGTGAGTTGGCAAGCCAGTGATGATATTGTTGGCGTTAGCTTTGACGAATTTGTTGATGATAATGGGCGATTACTTTCAACGGCGACAAAGAATGGCATGTTTCTGAAGACAACGACGGTGCGTTACGAATGCAAACTTAAAGTAGTAGTTCATTGAGTTGCATTTCACGTGCCTTACCCCGTCACTGACTGGATTTGTCCTCCTAACGTTAAAGTGATATCCACCGGCACCATCTCGAGAAGTAAATGAATACTGCGTTGAAATCGGTCTCCGACTGCCGGTATGTGTTGGATGGCAAAATCGTTAGTCTTCCAGCGGTTGTTGTCGCACCGTCTTTCACAACACTATCACGCAAATGAATGTGTTCTTTAGAGCGCCGCGGGAATGCTGAGCACGGAGGCGCGTCGGACGCTCGTCACCTGTTTCTGGCTGGTGCCTTTAGCCAGCCTCAGCATGTAGTGTTCATTCTGTTGCTGAACGAAGCAGATCGAAAGCTGCAGAACGCGGTGGCCGTGACCGCAAGCGGGCTTCCGCAAGCCGGGCTGCAAGACAGTGGGCTGACCCTGGGTGACAGGTCCCTTATTTAGGTTGCACGTGGGTGAGGGGGCTTTGTTTACCGCATCCAGTCGTCACGTCCGAGAATCGCAGCGGAAGCGGCGACAGCCACATTAATGAGGGTACTGTGGGGCAAGTTCAAGTGGAGCCCAAGATTTGCGTGTTTTTTGCTGCAGTGTGGGTGGCTTGCCTATCGTCCCAGAGGGCGGTGGAAGGCCTGCTCAAGTGTCTGCAGGGTGGGTGTTGGGGTGGTCGCGGCCGTCAGGTGGAGCACGTGCGTTTGAACGAATGTCGGTCAAGTGACCACATTCTGGGCGCATATTTGTTCGCGCGGATTTAGGTCAAGTGGCAGCAGCAGGTGGCGTTGTTATGCCGGGAAAATTCCGGTTTTCTACCCATTACAGGCATACCATCGGCATAATTACAAAACGGAACAAACAAAATCCTGGCCCTGTGCGCTGGCTGTGTTGTGTCCAAATTTCAGTGCAATCGGTGCAGTACATTTTGAGATTACATGTAACGCAAAAAACCTATTTTTGTAGATATAGATGACTCGTGTGAATAAAAAGAGACTTTGAGCACCGGTGCACTTTTGTCTTCTCCGGAGATTTCGGACTTGTGTAGAAGTCTATCGTCAGAGGCATTAGCAGGTCAAAAATGGCTTATTGTCATAAATCAAATTGTTACTTATTGGTACTGTATGGCCAGTTGGCAATGTGCATGAGTCGTTTCCTATGTACACTGTCAGTCGAATGTGCGTGCCGAAATTATGAAACTGTGTATATATCCCAATGGAATAAAATTAAAACGTAAGCAAGGTTAAACCGCACAGCAGAATCCTAATATATACAAAAATGCGCATATGTACTTTGCCTAATACTTCTACAAAAGACTTTAATGGCGTCTCAAGCAGTCAGTCGATATATTTTCTGTCTATGCTGTTTTACGTTAAGGGAAAAAAATGTTGGATTGAAATCATTTTGATTGCAAATATAATTTCAAGATTATGATGAAGTGCATATTGTTGTCCTTTTTCGTTTTCCCCGTACTATGAAAATATATTCTAGTTTGTTTTGTTGGTGCAACTTGTTCATATCTATTTGTATTATTTAATTGAGCAATACATTCAGAAGGAGACAAAAACTGTGTATTCTTCAAACCGAAAATGCTACCTTTTTGCTGTTTCTTATTTTATCTAAATGCCGGCAACCGACTTCATGAAACACATCCTATATGCAAGAAGAAGTAAGTCATTACGGCCAAGGTCACCAAACTTTATTCAGGAACATTCCAAGTACCCTGTCGAAGGATACTGTGTTTGAAATAATTATGACATCACTGATAATCGTTTTGTTTAGATCCCCCACGATAAAGGCACCAGAAGAACGAATGATCCGAAAACCAGACAAAATGCCAGTCAGCCCAAAAGCTGATCCTCCAAGTCGACTTTTTACATACGGATAATATATGTTTCCGATTGGCAATGATGCGTTGGCTACAGAAGGAATTTTCAATCAGAAACAACAAGCTGCATTTTTTGTAAAACACTGCAATAGTTTCAATCTCCTTTTTACTATCGTGTGTTTATAGAGGAGGTCATAATAGGCAAAACGTTGCTGCATTTGTAATTCCTGACTGAGATTTTACATCTGAACTATTTAGCAACGCTTCTTATCTGGGTTGCCCATCTTATCAACCTTTCAATAGCAAAATAGATTTACACGCGCTTTCAGTCATGTGGGCAATCTATATTTATTATTAAACGACCAACCTTATAGCGTTTGATTAGAATTTTCGAATCTAGTGAAAGTGACTGGCATGATTAGTGGTATCAAACTAAAAATTATATATTTATGAACTTTGAACAGGTGAATTGCTGCTGGTCGTTTAACATCAAATGAAGCATACATATGCATGAATATCTAATGCCGATTTGTATTGGACATTTCTCAGTGTTTTCAAATGTATGACCGGAGTAGTAATGTCATTAGCAATCCTGAGCAGCAAAACACTTTGATCAACTCATACCAAACTAATCGGATAATTGGCGCTTATTCTGTTTTCAGCCTTTGTTTATACACACTTCAAGAACTCTCATATGCCTTTATAAATCAGGACGTAAATTTGGTTAGATAAATATATCAACGGGAGAAAAACGCAGCACTCAATTGGACTTTCGATGCAAAAGAACGACTGGATACGCAGTAATATGAATGTCTAGAAAACTTCATACACTCTCTTTTGAAATATGGTTTTTTGAACATTTAAACCACGGCACAGAAATATGTGAATAAAGGTCTTGGACTGCTGAAGATCCTTAAACAAGTTAGGAACATGCCCCGCTCTGTAGAGTGGCAGGCTAAATCAGTCTGTTTCAGGGGTTTAATCCTGTGTTTTGCTTTGCATGAAGTAAGGGGGATAAACTGTGTACCAAAACTGCTAATTCTTGCAGAGGTTTTCCCAAATTTACCCTTAAACAATTTCTTTATTGAAATATACGCAATAGGATCATTTAATACAAAACATTTCCGTCCATTCCCCTTGTGGTCTGTATAGATTTGACAGTATAAATATATTTTACACTTTTTTTAAATAACTGCCTTTAGTAGACCGGATATACATATACGCATAAAGTAATCCAGCGTTTTCTCACGTCACTTCCGCAAAATTCAAACTATCGATTTATATCTAGCAGATCAACACAGAATGGAAAAAGTAAATAAAAAAATCTGCTATCGCACTTAAAAGTTGAAAACTTTTAATTGTTACTGGTTTGCTCAGAGCAGGTGATAAAGAGCACTTCTACTTACCGAATTCGTAAAAATCCAATGTCAGATGAGAAAACGAAATATCCCACCACCACCAATTACCTGTCACGTTACATCCTAAATTTCGCCAATTCAGTGATTTTCTGACGGTAATTAACAACGAATTATCTTCTTTGAAAAGTGTCAGGTCAAGCAGTGCGGTTTTGACCAGCTCATTGACTTTCCAAAACAGAAGAATTTCCAATACTAGAAATTACATAATTATATAACATGTGCTTGTCAATGTATGATTTTGAGCTAGAGATTATCCAACCGACCTATTTATATGATGTAACTGCGCGTCTCTAAGTCAAAGTTATCGGACGATAGCTTGAGGTCTGAAAATTCCAAATGCTATTTGAAACCGTTTTTACATTTGGGCTTTTTGCTGCATTTACCTGTTATTAAAATATTAGGAGAATGACCCGAGGTTACAATGAAACTACACACTAGTAAAGCAAAATAAGAAAAACGGCTTTTTCACGCATTTACTTACCAGGCACTCTGCACGCCACTACGCCAGTAGCAATAATGCTTAAAGCAAATATGCAGCGAGACATTTGACAGACGTGTAGTGTTCAACAGCGAAAGCCACTAATATATACTGCCTGAAAGGTCAGTAGCAGGTACTATGTATGGTGCATTTCAACAATTAAGTAAGAAATGCGTCAACAGTGAGCGTTGTCTTCTAAGTGCGAAGATTTCACAATGTAATTTATGGCCATATTTAGGATAATTTCATTAAAAACTACCAGCATCCAAATGGCGATCTCTTTTAAACTAAATGGGCCTTCCTTGCTTAAAAGATATCACTTTCACGATTTTGTGTTATAGACTAACCCAATGTAATATAAAATAGCATGCCAAAATAAGAAACATAAAACAACACACTGATAATTGCAGTTCAATATACAGTGATAATTGACCAAAACTTACTTTTAAAGTTTTTAGGGTTAACGTGGTCCGATTTAGTTAATTATTGTCGTTTTTTGGTGAAAAACTGGAGAAAAATAACTGTTCTTAATTTTATACAAAACGCATCTTTAGAGTAAAGCAGTCGACGTGGTTTCTAGTAAAATGTGGCGAAACGCATGACTCCACTACGTAACTAAATCAAATGTCGTTCATCGAACGTCCCTAGTCGCGCAGATTATCAGCCGCATTAGGGACTGGATGACAAAGACAATAGAATTCGGGAATAAACGACTCACTAGGACGTATGTAAACCGTAACACAAAAAAGAAACGCGACTACAAAGTTTAAACAAACACCGATCAAATGGTTAGGTAAATTTTTGCCCGTAATAAAACCAAAACCGCTTCAAAATTAAGAGGCTTTAGACTAAATCCGCCGAATGATTACACCTAAGCCGCAATTCCGCGCCGTCCTTCTAATTATTTAGACAGAGTTACTGAAGAACTGACCGTAAATCCTACAACGTTATTAGTACGCAAAAACACATGGAGCTCAACTCAAATCTTAACCGTTCTGATACATTCACATTGTATTAATGATTTGGTTTTATCGCTCCATCGTTCACTCAAAACGGATAAATCTACACCTGACATAGGAAGCATCCCAATACCTGTTTTTCTGTGGGCGTAAGGTGAAGCTTGCCTATACGTAAAAATCTGGATGGCAGGCGGCTTTCAAAAAAGCATTAATGTAACCTCCCAAGTAAAATTGTCTTAATCTTCTAGCGGTTCATTGGACGCAGAAACTTCCTCACGCGATCAATTAGATAGCGGTTGGTATCCACAAGTAAACCGCTTTCATACAAACAAACTAAAAAAGAAGTTCGAAGGTCTTTTAACTAAAAAAACTCCTTTTATTTCATGTTGATAATTAGGTTAATGAGACATCGTGAGAAAACATTCAGTCAGTGGGCTAACTCATGAAATGTGAACCGAAATTCAGAAATGTGTTTTTGTTTCGTAAAGATGAATTAAACAGAATTACAAAACGTATCATCCTGTAGCATAATTCTATGGTAATGCATTTACCCCTCGATGGCGACTTCCGAATGAAGATCTTTTTGGCTGCATTCAGAAACGTTACTTTGTAAAAAATGGCTGCTTAATTAGCATGCATTTTTCTCATTGACATTCGATGCTCTTAAAATTCAGTTATATTTCATGAAAACCAAGCAAAACATATTCATTATTTAGCTCTTTTGGTAGGAACGTGGGTCTTCATCCATGTACATACTCGAAGAACGTGTATAATTTGGTTTCAGACGACGTTTTTATTCCCGAATAATTTTGAACCCGGCGTGATGCCACGCATAGGCGCCAGGCTACGCCGCGCAGGCAATTGTGTCCATTTCTGCCTTTGGTCCACTTGTCGCAGTCTTCGGGTGGAGTCAGGCAGTGTATGAGTGCGACAGTGCCGTAGATATCGTGCAAGTCTACTATCACGACAATCTATGTTGCATGAAAGTTCCTTTCCATAGTGTGTAGCTGCAAACTAGAACACTCCGAGGCGACAGCCAGATCATTGTACACATGTATATATCGTAATTGTTTGTCTATGGTTTGGCCGGCGCGAAATTTCTCTTAACTTTCAAACTGCACACTTTTCACTTCATTTTTGCCACTGAGGCAACCACAACAGTCGTGCAGTTCGTCTAGACTGCGGCCTATACAACAACACATCTACTTTTCGCCAATGACATAACATGCTCAACTAACAACGTATTTCAGAATACCCGTGGCTCTTCCTCACAGGATTCTCCGACGAACGTTCGGTACTTATCAACCAGAAATCCCGACAGCATAGATTTCGAGCCTTTCAACATCCTACATGCTTTCATGCTGGTCTTAATAAAATCTTACTTTTCGAGTGTCTATGTCATACATCATTTTCTTGTCTATCAGCTAATCACAATGTCAGATTCGTTTTTAATTTTGAAGTCGGAGTAATACTATCGATAGAAAGCAAGACTACAGCTGCCATGTCAGGCTTATTAGTTCTCGTTAGCCATTTATGCCACCGCCGAGGTGATTAACACCTATTGGTTCATGGCACAACGTCCATAACCACGGATCGCGAGCTCTATGTCCTGTTCGTGTCGGTCGGTTACATACAATGGTTAAATGGCTGAAAATTGAAATCTAAAATACGCCATTTAGGCCACTCATTATGCGGTTTGTGGCCTAAAACCTACAGAAAAGCATAGAAAGTGAGGGAAAAACGACGATCCGTATACCTTTCAGTTATCTCACGCAACAGCGGAATAGCGGCGAAACACGTGTATGGACTTCTAGCTAGTATCTATATCACTAGTTTGCTTTAATACCCTTACTAAAATATTATAATGACGGTTTCAGGTCCATAAGGCGTCATTAGCCAGTTTTACCCAACCCTAAGTGTGGATTTCTTGAGATTTGATCCCGGAATCTTTCGTCATTGTGTTTGACATTGCAACTTATCAAACGGCCCGTTTTCCTGACCGTTGCCATCGGAAGGCGAAATTTCGAGTTCAACGTGTATGTATGAGTAAAGAAGAAAATTCGATCACCGGAACAATTTGTTTGTTGTCTTGAGCTGTCAGACTTGTACACGAATCCATCCTCAGAGGTAATAGCAGCAACAGAACAAGCGTCAGTTATAAGGCAAGTAGGCCAATAATCCACCGACGGCGCACGACTACGCAGGGATCTGTACGCCGGCGCCTGATCGATAAGTCGATTGATCGGGTTTTCATCTGATGCCCAGGCTGTAATCGATTGTCGGCCTGCTTGTTCTATTGTTGTTAATACCATTGACGACAAACGCCTGTACAAGCCTTAAAGCTGGGGAAAATAAACAGTGCTTCGGTGCTCGAATCTTTTTCTTCACTTAACACCATTTATGCTGGTCCCCTTAAGTGGGCTTTTGCATCTGAGCAATTCGCGTATGGAATGCAAGAGTGCGATAGATAATGCATAGTTTTTAAACACCTAATACCAATTCACGCATACTTTATTGTAGACGATCAAATTTGCGAAAAGTGCGTTATATATACTCGCTTGCGATAGTCAGGCTGCTCGACCATGTGCTTTGTTAGCGTGTTTATCTAAAGTGGTCAACTTTTTGGCAAGATGAATTTTATTGAACAACTAAAAATAGAAGTCAACATAACATCCACCAACGGGGTAGATTTTGTACAGATTTATGGGACAAGTCTGGGCTTAAGAGGAATCCTATGCTCTTTTCGTTTGTGTTGCTTGTAATTCACTCTCGATCATCATGCTAAGCAATTTCAAATAAAAATATATATCAGCCAAAATGTTAAACTGTTATGTAGTTTTAGAAGAATTACTTATGTCTAGTCAAAGCATATGTCATCCCGCAACATAATTCTGGGATTGTTTCCCTCACATAACAAAGCCGGTTATTGTATGCGCTCCTTTTAGGCGGCCTAGACAATTCCGTTATGCAAAATGTGTCAAATCAATTATGTGAACTTTCTTACATTGTCCTGGAAATCCCCATATATTTAAAGACGCCTAATATAATGATTGGCCTAACACTACATTTGTCATAAATTTTTGATAGCAACCGACGTTTGCTTTAAACTTTCGTACATAAGACAACGGCTGCTAATATAATAAGGAAACATTTTGGGGTTAACTGATATTCTGGAGCATAATAGTATATTTTGCTTGGAGTATTTTCAATTAAAAGCCACATGGAATTCGCTTAATTACAACCCCTACCTACCTGTATGTCGCCAAGAAGGCAAATACGGCAGGTGGGCTAACTCACGAAATGCCAAAGGAAATTGCGTTATGTGTGGCCTTTTTGAAAAGAGTTATTAAACACGGTGGTAAAACTTATCACCATACAGCATATTTCTACAATTTAAGCTGTTATCGTAGGTTGCCGGCTTTTAAAGCAATATACATTGTTTCTTTCATTTGGTGGAAAGTAAAGTTGTCCTCAATATGCATACTCAAAAGGACATATTTTTTTTCCAAAGACTTTACTTCCCGTGCAATTTGAACCCGCCGTGCCTTTCCACTTGCTTTCGAGGTTTCCAAACTAAAATTTGTATGGGTTCCGCGTACGGAAAGTTATAATTTTTCTACGGTATTTAAATGAAACTCTACGCTGTTTATAAAATTTGACCTTGCATTTAAGCCATATCGTTTGGTATACAAGCCGCATTAGTAACTGCAAAGCCATCATGTTTTATGAACGGCCATTTTACGGTATTAAAAACGGCGCAATAAGGAACGTTTTTTTTTAAAGGGGCTTTTACCCTCCCTTCGAGTAAAAATTGAAAGAAAGTGTCATTTACCACGGAATAAGCACAACAATTAATACTCTTCCTTATGTTCTCCATTAAATACAATTAATGTTTGATAGGCATCAAAAATCAATGAAACTATGCATGCAAATTTAGTACTCCTCTATACAGAGTATCGTCTTCGCAGGTGGCCGTAAAGAAGTTCGTTTAAAAGCGGACATCCCCAAAGGACGAAATTTTCAGAGAATAATGGAGCATGGTGATCAGTTTTACAATTCATCTTAACAAATGTTTTTGAAACGAAAACGCATGATTAAATTTCTGTAGACATTTCCTGATATAGTACGCTTACTGACCCACCATAATATTTTATACCGTCGTGGATTTTGTTGCATATGGCATATTAGACAGCATTTAAAAGCATTGGGATGCTATTTGAAGATATTTTTTAACGTTTTGTCGTCTGATTAATGCGATTTTTCATAAATTGAATGCTAGGCTTTCTATCGGCAAAACATTAAGGGAAACATAATTTTCCGTCCAAGGTGAACATTTATTTATCTCATGTGTTTTTTAAAATATACATTTTTATCGAAAACAGCAGAAGAATACAAAAAAGGGTTGACTTAATTACGAAAAAAATCTGAACTCGGTGGGCTTTTAAAAGTCCTCGTTTAAACGTACCCGAATCAGACTGAGCAGAGATTTTACCGAAAAAACAGGTATATTATCATGCTGTCTATATCATGCGCCAATGTGCGGCCGTTGGTTGTTTCCGAGCGAGAGCCCGTACGACACAACGGGACGAGTGCATTTTGTAGAAACAATCAGAGGGCGCATTTTTACCGCAATAAGATATTATGAATACACGAGAGCTAGATCAAGTTGTGGGAGTCGTTATATGGAAGGTGTGTTTGCAATAAATGCAAACATTCGGGATGGGCTGACCGACTTAGATTTAGGATTTCGTTGTGACAACTGGGATCCCTACAGCCCCCATTTTCAATGTAGTTCAATTTAGTTTAAATACTTTGTTGCGTTTTTTTGTGAATCAGAGGAAGTACTGGGAGGCTGGGTGCGGCTTTCGCCTTAATACTCACCACCAGCCATATTGAATACGTCTTAATACTGGATTCAGGTGGGGGGATTTGAAAGCGCGGTAGATGCTGTGTAAGTCCGCACTCACTTTAGACACACAAGTCACGCACACGCAAGTCACCGTCTACTATCTCGTCCTGATGCCAATCACATTGTGAACATCATCGGAAATGACGGTCAAACTGTGATATTCTTATTTGGAACTAAACATGCAAACTGCCTTGGCAGTTTTAAACAAATCCACGGAACGACAGCTTTATGAATTGCATTATTCAGAAACAGAGAGCTGACGACCTACATGAGGTGATTTAACGCATTAAATATGCTTAGACCAGTAGAAAAACGCCAGATAATTTCAAACTCATCTGACCGCGTTTATAAAGGGATCAAAATAATAATAAACAGGTCCCGGTGAAAGTGAAATGCCGGATAATTATTATGAGTACTATTAATCTGATTAAAAATAACATACGTCTTGTGCAAGACGAAGTGTTGGAGACTTAGAAGTGCACAGTGCTTTCCGGGCAAATAAATGACCAGCTATACCGATCTGATTTCAGTTTGAAAACTGTTTGTACAGACATTTCTAATAAAGTTCCTGCGCACCTCACATGACATCGCTTAACATCGCTCAAAGTGACTTCAAGCGCATAAAAGTTTCCAAAAGTTTGCATGTTTAGAAGTAAATTAATTACAATTTAAATTTGAAAAAAATTGTCAGCTGTGATAATGTGAACAGTATTTCGTGTTTGGTAAGCTAGATTTTCGTCAAATTTATGTCCATTTTAATAGCAATCGTTTCGACTGGCTTTCCTACTGCTTTTGTGATGCCGGTGAGTAATTTTCAATATTAACTATTTTTATTGATCACCCACAAATGCAAGTTCTGTGATAGGCATTGGCCAGATCCCCAAAAATTAGACGTTTCTTAAAAACATATCATGAGGCATTGCATGCTTCGACAGAGTTGGCCAAGCATTTCAAAAAATCGACACGTCCTGTAGAATGGAATTATCCTCACCGTCCTAATAGTAGTATTTTTCGTAAATCGTTTGTCCGACCTGCAGTCTAAGGGATGCTGACGCCTTTACTGACCTTGACAGTCTAGGCCACTTTAAAGTTTGTCGGCATACATATGTTCCAACAACGGACCCGGCAGTTAATTAGGTTCATGTAATTTGTGATTTATTTTGCCAATGTTTAAACCTTGACAAACGATTGTAGACAGAGGGATTATCCATAGATCCTTTCTAATATTCCATACCTAGTCAGAACCGATTTACGTGACCCGACTGCGACTTGGATGCGCAGGCACGTCACTTGAATCAACCGGTTTGCATGCACCACGACACTAGGTCGTGCTTGGCAAGCGTAAACGGGCCGTATACCTTTGTTAGTCACTGCTTACGCGTCATCGGCTTTAGCTGACAAGGATGAAGAGCGTGTTGCAGTTGCGGCGCGAGTACGCCTCACTGGTAACCACTTGACGCTCAAATCACCAAGGCTGCAAATGGTGGATGACTTTGGTCACCACCGTCGGCTGGTTATCTTGAAGCCAAAAGGCAGCCAAAGTTCGCGACGCTACTGATTCAGGACACATTGAGGAACAGATATGCGGGCATTACGGTTTTCTATGGCTGAAATCTACGAAGGCAGATGCGACTATTTAAATCAGTCAGTCAATTAAAACTTTAAGGCCGAGGTTGAAAATCATGAGGTCTATTTCTAAGACGTCTCATAAATCACGAAATTATAGATTTACCTTGTCTCTTTTGTCCTCAATCCTCCGCTAACGGTAACCAAACGGCATTGACGTCTTCAGGGCACATTTTTTCATAATTATTTATTTTGAATCTTTCAGTAAAAGTAGTCGCTAATATTTTGCAAAATTGCCTAACATCTGTTTGATATTACACTCTTTTATGAGGGGTGTTTAACCTACTCCAGACACATCCAACCATCTTGGTTAATATATTTACGTTTTGCATGTCGAAGTTACGTCATTCTGGAGATAATCCTGACAGACTATTAAAAAGTTGGCATCCAACTGTTTAAGAAAGCATCAGTCACTAATCAGAGCTCGATAATTAACACTTGTCCAAATCATGATCTGGCAAGCAGGGCTATAACGGTTTAGAGTCGAGGATAAAAGCCACGCAGCTAGGCACTATTTCTGGCTTGTAAACTATCCTTGATCAACAATAATAAAACGAAATTGGCGTCCACGCTACAGCACGTAGCGAATTCCGACGAGCCATTGAAAACGTAATATCAGCGTATCATGTGCCCCTATGACAGTTCACGAGATAGATGTGCTGGACCATCACTGGGGCTAGATCGGGATTGGGCGTTACTAGATATGTACATGCCTGACAAATGTCGACTTTGGGGTGCGGTGAGAGGCAGAGGTTGTATCCGCGCCGTCTTTTGATTTTCTTGGGATATAGCAATCTATTCAGTGTACGCTATGGACCAGTGGATGTAGCGGTAGGCGGGCCAACCACTTCAGCTCAATACCGTCTCCTGTCTTCTAAATTTGACTAGGGCGACTGATAAAATTAGAGAAGAGCTTGCAGCAGGTGCGTCGCAAGAATACTGCAACTATAAATTCATTATTGGAAAAGTTACTGGCACGGCCCCACCCTACTGTGATGCACAGGTTGGACATCGTCAATAACGACGGTATGGCTGTCAACAACTTATTGTACGCTTTGACCTCTATACTCGACCCTGTCAGCTAAGACAGCAAGCGCGCAAATGCTAGGTTACGCAGACATTACCCGATTAATCCTATTTTACTTAGATAAAAGACTCCTTTCCAAGCTCGTGACGAAAAAAGCATTTAGACATCATGTGGTTGTGCACATCATTCTATGAAAACAACAGCAACTTAAAAAGGGCCATACACGCGACTAGTGATTCTTGGGCGGCCTTCCATCACGACTCGTTAGTTGCTGAATGTGAAGCAATTTGTAAATCCACGAAATTGGCATGTTTAAAGGAAAAATGAAATGTCTCATCTTGCTGCCTTTTGTGCTTCTGTGTGCGGAGTGTTGCTTGTTTCTGAAACGTAAGTTCTATTTTTAGAAATTTGACGACTTTTCTGGTCTGAACCAACATCTACAGATAAACATAAGCGTG
Source organism: Spirometra erinaceieuropaei (assembly GCA_902702965.1). Lineage (NCBI taxonomy): Eukaryota > Metazoa > Platyhelminthes > Cestoda > Diphyllobothriidea > Diphyllobothriidae > Spirometra > Spirometra erinaceieuropaei. The sequence continues at coordinate 146,422 of CACRXP010000703.1, read as the reverse complement.
AGAGATGCCGATGAATGTTAATTCAGTGGTCTTACATTTTAGTCACCTAAATTTCACTAATCTTTCAAACGAACCGCTTATGTCCTGCCGGTCGCAGTGTGTCTGGCCAGCTAACTTTAGTGTAAGACTTTTATCGTTTCTAAAAGCTGGCAAAAATATGACAGGTGGATATTAATTTCCACATTAGACAAAAATCAGAAGAATAAACTCCAACATTTTTCGCAAATGTACGTAAAAAGATTAAATTACCTCGCAAATAGCCACCGATCGTTTTCTTGGTTGTCTGACAGCCATGTAAAGTAGGCGTAGCTTACCTTTGGACTACTTCCTGTGAAGGCTAGAATTTTTCACCTCAGAATTGCTCAAAAATCCGGGACATGCGCGCTGAAGTTATGACGCCGTAAACACACAATTTACCGACACAGCAGAGGTATGTGTGCTACTAATGTGGAAAGTAGAAATTGCTGGATAATGGAAAATCGTATGCTAATCTCTCGTTCTGCCAGAGGTAGTCCATTTTAATTGTAACTGAATTACCAGTTTCGTAACTATCCATGTTTTCAGAGGAACACAAATGTCCGCGAAATGAGGACGATATCATCCTAAGTGAGGTCGCCGAATACCTGGTGCGAAGAGCATATAAACGCCGTCTATGGAAAGGGCTGCCAAATGAAAGAGCGCGTCTTATCTTCCAAATAATAATTGCGCAGCCATCGTTACTTTTTGATTGTGTATTTTCACGTGACATATCGCCTGCAAGATACGTACAGTACACATGTATATCTCAAACTCCCAACGTCGAAATGCATGTATACAAAGAGGTAAACAAAAAGATGGAAGTAGACGTTCATACCATGTGTGAAAATTTATACAAATTAGTACGTACATAATGCTTAATCCTTATGCTTGTTATTGCATTCATGCTTTCATACTATGAAAACTTTATTTGTTCAGAGTTTACAATCGGGAATGCGTAGTGGTTTCCGAAAATATGGAAGATATTTTATATTTCAACTACGTGGTGTATCATTAAAGGCAACTATCGATATAACATACTGGAAGAAGGAAAGCAACCCACCAAATATGATTCGACTGTCTTACCTGGAAATTTGTGATAGAGTTTCAAATTTTGCACAATGTGCTTATGAATTCATTAACGCGAATTTATTAAAACTGGCAAAAATGGATGCCAACGACTTGTATTGGTTTCTTCGGAGAGGTTTTCTGACCTTTCAAACTGTAGATTGTATTCAGTAACTACTAACAGGAGAAAACTTTGTAAATCACAAGGCAGGAATTTTTTTCAATAATAATAATTAAATGTATCTCCTACTATGACGTTTACATTTTGCACATTATTGTCTCCGATCAGGTGACTGATATGCACCATTCTCAATGGGAAGTTAAATAACTGGCGGAGACTTCCGCAAACTTGGTCTCTGCTAATGAACTGCCGTGTCATTTGGATCATTTTATCTAGTGGTTACAGTCCAGATTAAAATGACGAAGAGGGTCAACATGGTTTAATACGTCTGACAGCTGGCGTGTGAACATACGGACAAATTAGTGATATAAACGAATAAGAGAGTTCCATGTACTATTTATTGATAGTATGCAACATCTGTAAGCAGAAGTTTATTGGCCTGACGTTGTTCATTCTCAATCAGTAACATGGACAAACTGGTTGCGCCTTACGCGCTACAACCATCTGCAAAATGGGGAAATATTGTCCTTCTAGTTGGTGTTGAGGTGGTGTGGTCGACTCTGCGAAGATTCCTTAATCATAAGTCAGGAAGTACGGATTAGGTTGGGCAACTATACTGATGTAATAATGTACCAGACACTCTGCTGTCTAACCAGGCAAGTTGTTGTGTCTGCGTTCACCGTCGTCGTTATCAGCCCCCAGCACGTGTATATCATTCGCTCTGTTTCAGGTAGTGTTCGCCAGCCAAACAAAGAAGGTGTAGTTTTGATCGACTTCCAGTTCGCGCTAGGTTGTTACTAAGTCCAGCGAGGTCCTAAGAACAAATCGACAGGGAGCGTGAGGCGGACAAATAGGCAAGTACAAAAATCGAGGCAGGTCAAGGGAGCGGACAGTCACAAAGCTCCTATTTCTACTCAGATTCGGTTTCTGAACATTTGTCTGACAAGTATGGCGAGTTCATGGATGAGAACGGTGCTAGACTGCTGCACCTGGGGTTGGCCCAATAAACTCGAACCAGTGAGCGATTCACGAAGTCATACCAGAAACCGCGTTACATCGGCCGCCTGTTACAACTTCACCTGAAAACGACAGACTGTTATACAACCTGTCGGAGGGGATCCGAAAGGGGAGCGAATTGGGCTGTTAATGCACAAACTTCGTTTAACACAGCGCAGTCAGAACGATAGCAGTTGTGTTGAAGTCATTCTTAACCGTGTCTTTCACTCCCTCAGACAACTATGATTGGCCTGGAATGCTGCTTTGTCCCGGGTCGTCCCCGACACTACGCATGGGGAAAGCAATGATTGATGGACCAGGGTTTAACTTCAGCAACATAGTGGTTTCAGTGTGGAACACATGCATGTTTAAGATGTTCTGTCCTTAAAATGTGGATTTTTTATACCTGAACTGTTCATGCGTCTTGTCTCTCACTTGCGAACCGCAACTACAGATATAATTAACCCATTTGCATTACGTAGGCAGTTTCTGGTGGTTATATTTGATGAACGCATAGAGTCAACTGTATGTGTCCTGCCAATTTAGAAGAAAATGCTTACTAATTTGGTGGTTAACGTGACGGGGAGAACAAACAACCAAGTAAAGAAGCATCTTTGAAGATTTTCAGTGACGGCACTTATTATTAGAACATAGAGAACTACTGAGTCAGAATCCAGGCAAGGCCTTTTAATCGGACGACTGAATGATTGGATCAACATGATAATTATGGATATGTTATTAGATGAAACATTTAATCTTCCCAAATGTAAACGTTATTTAAAACGTTTGGCTGTATGGGTGAAAGATAAAGACATTTAAGATAATACTGTTGCATAAGGCGAGGACAAGACGCGGTTGGACGCGGAAAAATGTATCTCCACACAGCAGGCGGTCTGACGCCAGATTTGCGAGGAGAAATTAATTTCTTGTCTTAAAACTACAGTAACTATAACACAAAATCCAAACCTCCCGGCCTTATACCAACGCGTCTTCGTAAACGTAAACCTTTAAGCCCTGACATCAAAGTTACCGCCCCTGACAATTTGAGTAAATCCTTAAACGCCCATCCGAAAACAGAAATTCGTCAGTGGTTATTCACAATCTTGGTAAGCGCTTATTGTAGAAGAAGTCTATTACATCACATGGTAGTGCCAGACATGACAAACTGTTCTTCGAGAACAAAATAATCTACCAATATAAGTGTAACTATGTACATTTACTCACCGTTGGATCAATACTTTAATGGGGGCGGCTATATATGAAGGCTGCCGTGAATTTATAAATATAACATTTTCGCGATTCCAGTTCCAAAGAAAAGTTATTCCAAATACTAAGTGTATTTGCACAAACCAGCGTGTGCAAAAGAAAGTAATAGGAGAATAGGGGTGTAAATCGTCTGACTAGAGGCAAACCACAAAGTGGCGGTAATTCATAGAATCCAAGTGGCGACTGATCCGCAGGATCCTTCTTCCGTGGCTCTATGAAGCCAGGATCTGATTAAACGTCACATTTCTGTAATTGTTCAACTGTTAAAATAAACCGAATTGGGACACCCATCAATGCGTTCCATCACACCTAACTATATTTTTACTGCTATCGTCCTATCTTATTCCCACTTGTAAAATGTACCACAGAGACGATGACATGCAGCCTCATAGGCTATCCAGACTAACTTAAATTGCACTCCCATTAAACCGATCTTTAAGCACTAGTGAATTTTGGCAGTCGTTTGCGATGCCTTGGCATCCTAGCACGGCCGCCTTCTCACAGGCGAAAGGCTACACAAGGTTCCCTAAACAAACACCAAGATCCCTACATTTAGAAGTGCACTGAGAATTCCAGGTGCCAAAATCCACGGTCAAAATTGCATGATGAATAAAATGCTCAGTCCACACACCATCCGCCTCATCCTGAAAACTTCTAGAGTGACTCTTCTCACTCTGCCATTTTGAACTGTGGATTATATTTTAGACGAACCGTTACGCATCCGACTGTAAAGGCGAACGGCATTAATGACTTGAAAACTGGTGGGCCAAAGGGTGAACATCACCGCCGTCAGCGAAACCGGCTTCTACAAACAGGGTCACATAGAGGCGGTGGATGTCAGTTACGCATTCCTGTTAAAACAGGATTGAGCAATTGCTCCTACAATATCTTCGACGGGCAATGAGAGCCAATGGCTACCCGCGCAACTTTGTCAACCAGTGCATACGAAAAGGACACCAGAGACCAAATCCAACTAGCCCCAAATTTTGGCGGGCTCTTCCGTACGTGAAGAACGTCTCGGAAGCCGTCAGTCGTCTTCTCATTCCACTTGGAGTTGGTGTTGCACACAGGCCGGAAGCAACCATTAGGCGCCAAGTATTGAGGCCAAAAGACCCGCTGCCACGGCAGGAAACGTCTGGAGTCGTTTAGCGGATCTAGTGTAGTTGCGGACAAAGCAATTATGTCGGAGAAACTGGGAGATTACTCCGTACGCGACTTGCCGAGCACGCAGCAGCAGTGAGGCGGCGAGACGCTAACTCTCAGGTGGCGGCACACTCGACGGGACCCGGCCATAATTTTAAATTTCAAGAGGCCGAAATCCTCGCAAGGGGTGACAACCGCGTGAGCCGCGAGCTGCTCGAGTCATGGTTCTCAGGCCCGCAATCCATCAACAAACACAATGACCTCCCGGTGCCCTATTCCGTATTGCGATTTTCCCTGGGCAGGAGAATCAGTCACGTGGGGAGGGCGCGGGTGAGCAATTATCACGGTGACAGTGAGCTAGTTTGCCGAGCAATCGTCACACCAGCATCGAGCACGGATGACGAAATCGCGGCATATAACAACTCGGACTCGGACCGCCAAGCCACCGCCGCATCAATTACGACCCCAGCGGCGATTGTGAGAACTGTTAATTGCAGTGCGCATACGGTCCCACGGCAGCCACGTGCTATAAATACTGCATTACTGGTGTCACCTTTACCTCTATCTGCGAATGTCTCTGATGATGGGCTCGAGTGAGAACCCGAAACGTCAGGCCAATAAACTTCTTGTCCCAGTGATCGCATCTTCATCTTCTGCTCCTACACTCTTCATTCTCATATTCTCTTCTATGCATGCGGACGGCTGTCATGATGAGCGTTTTGTAATCAGCACTGCACCTGTAGACAAAACAGTCACACCCACGTAACGAAATGGAAACTCTGGAAGCAAATCACCGAACATGCAGTGACAGTCGGAGCTGCATGCTGTTGAAATCATGGTTATCCAGATCACACACGATCAGCAAATACAATGGTCCAATCCCCCTTATTCCGTGCTGAATCTTTGTAGAGAAGAAGTAATCGGCACACCGCCGAGTAATAGTAATGCTAGAGGTCACAACGGTAGATATGTTTCGAGCATTAGCGATTCGCATTCAGGCCAACAAGCAAGTATCGCCTCAAATGCGACCCCCAGCGATAAATGCGGGTCCGCCATTAATGGCACCTGCTTGGCTGAGTGAGGTTTGTGTCGTATTCATACTGCGCTTCTTATGGCTCCATCATGCTTACGTGCGATTGTCTCTGAGTATGGGTCCGAATGAAATTCCAAAACACCAGGGTTATAAAACGTATTGCTTCGACCACCGCACTTGTCTATTCTAGATCATTCATCATTGCTAGGCCAATTATTTTGCACATGCTTATGCAAATATCCGTATTTTTTTTTATTGCTTCGACCCGTACAGAGGAATTCATGGCATCTCGTCTCTGTACTTTTCTATACAGTTTGTTCTCATTCACAGGCATCGACTTAGATGGTTGCGTTGGCCTACGTTCATGCATATGTGGATATTCTTGCTTATTGCGTCACAACTGCATACGTAAAAATGCATTAGATCTTACAGTTATTTCGTCATCAGGAGCCGAACGTTAGTCCGAGAGTCAGGAGCAATCACTTTATATGTGTGACATCGGGGAAATGTGTCAAAAACAAAAATGTGCACTTTTTAACATAGTTAGTAAATTTTATGAAAACTTTCAAACAAAAAATTATATTAAGAATATTTCCAAATAACCCTTAAACAACCAGATCAATCAATTCTTAAAATTCCAAATATAAGTTATATTTCCATAAATTACCTTCATGAAGGTGCATTTATATTGCTCTTAGAACGATATATAAGAAAGAGTGGAAACGATGATAAATTCGCGATCGCATCTAAAAACTGCATTTCACCTCTTGCAATATGACGTTAATCAGACGTACCCATCAATTAAATTGACGGTGAAAGTAGAACAGTCCGGATCGCACCCCTTCCTGGATGTAGTTCTGAGTTGGAGGTCGGACTGCATTATTCGACGCTGCCTCTGTCATTCCAAGAAATAGCCCGGGTAACACAGATATTTTGGTTGTTTCGTACCTGTAAAGATAAAGCATAATCTGCTTCATTAATTGCAACGAAACGTAAGAAGGACCTGCACGGCTAAGAGTGTTAAGGATGAAAATAAGATTTGCAGAAGAAGCAGAGTCGAGCACCGGAACAATTCGTTTATTATCCTGAGCTTTCAGACTTGTACAGGAGTCCATCGTTAGAGGTAGTGGCAGAAACAGGACAAGCGGCAGTTATAAGGCACGTAGACCCAATCATCGACCGACGTCGCACGACTGGAGGTGACTACGAAGGGCTCTGTACGCCGGCGCCAGATCGATAAATCGATTGCCCGAGTTCTCATCCGAGGCCCAGGCTTCAATCAATTCTCGGCCTGTTTTGTTTCCGGCGTGGGTAACTATTTTGGTGGCTGCGAAGTCAAACTCGTTACCCATTTCGTATGTGTGGGCGGCCACTTGTGATAATGCGTCGCCTCGCCGCACAGTCAGCTTATGTTCATGTATGCGCGATCCGAGCATGCGTCCAGTCTGTCCTGTGTAATTACAAGGACAATTTTGACACGGAATGCGATACACTACTCCAGATTGCTCTTCAGGTTTTAACCGGTCTTTGATCTTCATGACCCTGTTGCGCATGGTGGCTTTGGGGCGGTGTGCGATTCCAACACCTAGCTCCGCAGCAATGCGCTCGGTCGCTTCTGAAACACCCTTGATGTATGGCAGAGATAGCCATATCGTCGGTGACGTTGATGTTTGAGTTCTATGGTGGCGACCGCGTAGGCAGCGACTTATGAATACCCTCGGATAGACATTTTGCACAAACTGGTCGCGGAGATAACGGGCCACACGCGCTCTATCTTCCAGTTTGCTGCAATGAGTTTGGATTCGTTTAAAGAGCGTCTTCACACAGCTTCGTTTGTGAGCCACCGGATGGTTGGTGTGAAAACTGAGAAGCTGTGTGGTGTTCGTTGCCTTCCTATAAACCGTCGATTCAAGTTCACATTTAAGGTGACGATGGACTCCTGTACGAGTCTGAAAGCTCAGGATAATAAACGAATTTTTCCGGTGCTCGACTCTTTTTCTTATTCAAATATGTTTACTCATGCAACTCGAAATTTCGCCTTCATTCGTGAACTTAAGATTGTCAAGGATGTACTTCCTCAGAATGAAAATCTCGTTGAATGTATTACTAAGTACATTGTCAAATCCACAAACGTCCCCGACGCTAACGACAGAAATAAAGACATCTGTCATCAGTGCCGCGTTTCAAGAAAATAAGCAATGCGGGCCATTCACCTTAACTGTATCGCGTAATTCTCGCAGCTGTCGCCTGGGTACAATTCTGCACTAGTTCGTTTTTTTTTTACAAAGAGTGCAAATACAAACTACTAGCCTACACCACTTCTATGTACATAACTCCATCATCTGTTCGAGTGCGGAGGAATATCTTGGTTGCTGAAGCCGGCGACTTCCAAGAATAAGATAACACCTTTCAGAAGGTTAAGAAAAGGAGCATATAAAGAACGTAAACTATTCTTTTCTGACATACATGATAGACGTAGATTACTGCATGGATAACGAACATGACATCCGGTCGATTTACAAGATGTCCTCAAGCTATTCAAATCTATTTGGACAGCGTCTGTTTTCAAATGCTGATGCGGCCGCAGTCAGGTTAGGCAAATCAGTCCTTTACGTGTAAACCGTTGAACAGTTCTTGCAACTGCCGTGGGCCAAATCCATTATTGCCGACATTTACACATAATTACCCGTCCACGTGCTTGCCATTCCCCTCCCTCCTGATACTGATTGTGATTTTAGTTTTCACTTCTAACCAAACTGCAGAATAAATTTTACTTGCCCGCTTGTGTCTTACCAGTCATTAAATTGTAACATAAATGTACCAGTCTGAGAGAATTCATCGACAGCTAACATATGCTTACCAAAACGTCCTTCACTTTCTTCAGTGGGAATTATCGCAGCCGTGACTTAGTCCAAACACTCATATTTTCACAATGTTCGCAATGGATATTGTTCGCGCAAATGTTGTTTGCCGCAATTATGTTCATGCATAACTGAAATGCTTTGTATATATGTGTATTTTTTCTAAATTTCACAGATGCTTCAAACTTCATATTTTGCATTTATCGGTATTATACGAATTACCTGTCCACATGCTTATCATTAATTTCAAAAGCGCGTCAACGTCAGTAACATTACAGGTAAACCCGACGTCTACTGAAACGTCTATAGATTCTCATTCTACTGCAATATGGAATATCCTGATTTCGGCCGGTAAAACGCCAAAAATGCAGCTTTTTAACTTACTGCTGAACATTGCAGAGAAAAAGTTTATCTCGGGGGAAGGACACGTTTATGATTTAAACATTCGAGCTTCGGAAATCGTTCTTTGGATAACAAACCTGAGGTTATGCTCTGGATTCATGTTCGGATTCCTCGTACTTAACAGCCGGACAGGATTACCGCTGATTGATAAGGTTAAAGTGTGTATTACTGTCGTCGATAACAACGTCTAAGTTCATGCCGTCATTATGGTCGACTGTTGACTAGATTCCAATCGATACGCATGCGTTTATATTCTTTTGAAGTATAATTGCTATATGTTATAGGGTTTTGCATTACAAACATCGGCTCTGTGAGTTAGATTGAGGCCTGTTTCCGCTATATAGACTAGCAGGTACAGATGTTGGTTGAAAAATAACATGTCCTTCTGTGTGACACCTGCGGATTACTGTAATAAACTAAAGGCACAATAGCACGATGAGTATCGGTTTCATATAAAGCATGATACATGGGTTTGACATTTACGTGCGTATTCTTCCTATAATTGCCGTAAAAGAGTACATTTTAGCGAGGCATTTTCGGGGTTTCCGGCAAGGAAACACCGAAGGAGACTCTTAAGTCCTGTGTGAGCCTTGAAGCTGAGCATTTTACATGACTTTTAATTAAATCGAGAGTAACGTGTTCGCGAGTTTTCGTGAAAGGTAGTTATTTGAACATTTAATGATAATTATATTGCATTTTAATAAGGACACACATAAATGCCCGTGTTCATTCCGCGAAAAGTTTGAACGCACAAAAGGCCATACGTAAGGAAAATGTAACGACCGTTTTCAGAACCGTGGTACAAAGAAATTCTAGCGCGCATTTCACTAAAACAAACATTTTTATATGTTTGAGCATCGCGACTCAATAAGAATAAACACTCGCTATTTTGGCTAGTGTGGTTTTACTGGGCGCCGCGAAAAAACTCTCAGGAGACGGCAGTACCTCGTGTCCGTAAGATCTTGGGATTGTGTTGCGTGGTGTCCGGTGTCATAATTTCATTTAGTAAATATACTTAGTCGAAAGCGTCTATTGTATTTTCTGTTAACATTTCGTGAGGTCGGATAGTTAGACTTCATTTCAACCAGTACATGAAATAAAAGCGACGCCGAGACAAAATAATACCTTCCCCTGACACTGTTTTTATTGGCACGTAGTCGCACCAAGCAGTCTGTGACGATTCAGGAAATCGAGATGATCATGTGCACACAAAACCGGCAGCCACTGTTAGCATACATCCGAAAACCGTTCTTGTTGCATTGTATTGCATTTTAGGGTAAAAGGCAATGCACTTGCTGACCCTATTGAAAACGGTACATAAAATATAAATGTTAAATGTACATCTTACTAAAATTTTGTCAGTAACATATTTGTTCACAGACAACTTTCACAATGCGGGACTGCAAAGGGTGCGGCAGGCGGTCTTCTCAGTGTACACATGAAATTTTAAGTGCAGTTATATACAATCAGCATAAAGTGCAGTCATTTGCATAGTTTGAGAGGGGGCATCTCATTAAGAGTCAGGGGTGTGTTAAGTAGGTATGAAATCAAGAAATGAAATTTATGGCTGGCCGCAGGTAGTCCTGTTGTGAAAGTCGTCAAATATCAAATATGAAACGATCCAGCTGCCTTTTGAATACAGCGATTGTATCAGATTTCACATTTTCATTTGGGAGTGAGTTCCATGGTCGAACAACACGCTGGCTGAAGGAAAATTTCCGATTGTCTAGGCGTGTACGCTCCCGCTTGACTTTGTAAGGGTGACCGCGCAGGTGACTCGTGGTCGTGAATTCAAAGAAGTCGTCAGCTTTGAGCGAACATTCATGCCCGTGGATAATGCGGAATGTCCATAACAGGTCACACCTCATTCTTCTAGAGGATAGGGGGAACAAATTTAACTGGATCCGTCTTTCTGGGTATGACAGAGTCCTGAGACCGTCCACCAGTTTTGTGGCCCGTCGTTGCACCTGCTCTATGGCATCACTGTCTTTCTTCATCCAGGGCATCCATGATGGTATTCCGTACTCCAAGTGCGGTCTGACGAATGTGCCGAATATCTGTGGAAAGAGTTCTGGAGGAAAGATTTTGAAGGCACGCCTAATCCAGTGCATGATGCTGGTTGTCTTTTGGACGACTCTTTTGCAGTGCTGAGAGGGCAGCAAGTTTGAGCATGTCCAGACACCTAGGTCTTTGTGCGTGTCCACTTCATTTAGTGGAACCCCATTCATGATGTACTGATGTTTTGGGAAGCGCCTCCCTCCAGATTCTAGTCGCAAGACTACACACTTGGATACGTTGAACGCTAGAAGCCACTTGCTGGACCACGCAGCCAGCTTATTAACATCTTCCTGTAGCTTTTGCGCATCTTCAACGCAGCTGATTATTTTCCAGATCTTTATATCATCCGCAAACATGATGGCATCGCATTCAAGGTCTGCAGGACAGTCATTTTTATAGATGAGGAAGAGGAGAGGACCCAAGACTGAGCCCTGCGGAACGCCGCTTTTTACTGGCACCCATTCGGATGTAGAGGCACCAACGATGACTTTTTGGAGCCTGCATGACAGGAAACCTGTAATCCAATTAAAAGTGCTGCCTTGTATTCCACACTCCCAAATCTTCTTTAGAAGTCGTCCATGAGTAACGCTATCAAACGCCTTCTTAAAGCCAAAGAAGATGACGTCCACTGGACGGCCCTGGTCTATGGATCTTGTCCACTTTTCCTGAGAGTAAAGACTGCTTGTAAGACAGGAGTGACCACGACGAAATCCGTGCTGAGCAGCACATAACAGGTCCCTCTGCTCCAGTTACGACATTAAATGCCCTTTAATAAGTCGTTCCATTACCTTGCATAGAATGCAGGTTAGACTAATAGGACGGTAGTTTTCGGGTTCCAGTCTGGATCCTCCTTTATAGATTGGAGAAATATGGTCCGTTTTCCACTCCTCCGGCAGTTCGCCTTCTTCCATGGACTTCCGAAATATCATGGACACCGGCTCACAGAGTACATCAGCTAATTCTCGGAGGAGAAGTGGATGAATTCCATCTGGACCAGGTGATTTGGCAGGTTTCAGCCGGCGTAGTTCGGTCCTTATCAACGTGGGTGAGAAGAAAAGATTGTCTTCCAATGCAGGAAAAGAGGGATATTGTTGTTGGTCTACATATGGCATGGCAGGAGGGTTTGCGTCATGAGTGAATACCGACTGAAAGAAATTGGAGAAGGCTGATGCTTTCAGGTGGTCATCCGTCTGAATTACTCCGTTTTGGGATCTTAGCGCTGGAATCGGTTCACGATTGCTCTGTCCCTTACGTATGTAACTATAGAGGATTTTAGGATGCTCCAAGGAATTTTGTAATATGCACAGCTCATAGTTGCTTCGAAGTCTATGAGCCTCGCGTTTACACGCATCCCGCTGTCGCTTGTATTCCTTCAGGTCTTCAGGACTTTCTGTTTGTCGATAGCGTCTCCACACTTTATTTCTCCTCTTAAACGCGGTTTGAAGTTTCCGGTTTATCCACGGCGGACGGTTGCTAGTTTTCTTTCGTCTGAGTGGACAGTTCAGATCAACGATTCTTTTGACCAGTGAGCTTAACGTGCTCCAATAGTCATTAACTGTTGCTTGTAATGTGGTTGTCCACGGTATTGCTGAGGCTTGCATTCTCATGCTAGAAAAATCCCCCTTCCAGATATTTGCGTGTAATTGTTCAGGTGAATTAGGCTGGGAGAACATGGAATACACGAAGAGCATCACAATATGATCATTAGCACCAATTGGCGGGAGATCTTGTATATCCAGCACACTCTCCTCATCTCCAGTGAGCACCAGATCGAGGCAATTTGAACTTTGCCCTCCCCTAACACGTGTTCCGAGAGTTACATTCTGGAAAAATAGTTTTTCTGCTGCCAATTCAAGCAAATGTTGTCCGAATGTGTTCGATGGACCCGCAACCGTCCAAGCTTGGCAATCGATATTGGGGGCGTTAAAGTTCCCTACAATAAGGACGTCTCTGTTCAAGCAGGTCTTGCTCAGTTCCCTTAGGAGAAGGCTATCGTGTTCAGAAATCTGGTTTGGGGGACGATACACAACTGCAAACACCAGCGATCTGGCATATTTGATGGATATAGTTAAAGATAGGAATTCGACTTCCGCTGTTGTTGTTGGATTATGCTCGGGGACCGCGGTTAGGTTGTAGCTAACATAGACAGCGACCCCTCCTCCTCGGCTTCTCCTGTCTCTTCTGAACAGTTGGTAGCCTTTAAGGGATACCTCATGGTCTCCAATAGCTTCAGAAAGCCATGTTACTGTCAAGGCGATGATATCTGTCGTGTGCTCGTCGAGCAGAGTCCTGAGTTCATCCATCTTGTTAAACAGGCTCTGCACAATCGAATACAGCACCTTTAGTGCCCGTCTTCTCGGGGGGGACTGGCCCTGATTACAAAGGGGGTTAGCCACGGGAACGATCGTTTGATCTGTATTATCTTGCCTTCCTTTAGTTTCAACCCCTTTTCCCCCTCTTCTGTCCTTCTTTTCAGTTCTGTCCAGAGCTCCTTCATCTTGTGTCTTTCTGTCGGTTCGTAATCCGGCTGAAAATTCACTTCCTTACGCGAATGACGAAGGGCCATCCTCCCTTCCAGGAGATGTGAGGCCTGGGCTTCATTTGCAAGAATAATTTAAAGAGGCCTTGGTAATGCACGCGACGCATCTGCGTTTCCTAGACGGAAAGCTTTGTGCACGGTAACACATTATCCGTCCTGAAGGACGGCATTTGAATATGTTTGAAAGAGGTTATGATCGTGTTCGATTCTTTCTTTTGCAGTCGAAGAATTGGACTCAGGAGCTCCCTTTATGACGGGGTTATGAGTGCAACCCTCTCAATAGCACCAATATTTATCCTGATCCTGCCCGTCCAACAACTTCTGTGTCAATTCCTTGAAAATGTGTAAACATTTTGTTGGTTTGCGACTTACTGCGCATACATATATGTGCAAATTTCAATCGGCTACAACGAGCGACCAATTGTCCAACGTATGGAAACGTTCGACAAGAAGCATGCAACGATTAATTTGAACAAACGCATTTCGACTTCATCTGATGTTCTTTTCAACTTGAGATTCAGCGTAAGCCAAAGTAGAAGTGCACAAACTGTTACGGGCCTCGCTGAAGGCAAACGTCTGTTCAGATGTCAGTTATGCCATTTATGTGTCCAAAGGGTGTCTGTCTCCTTAGAATTTCCGATTTATTGAGCTTAAGTTGCATCCATCGAACACACCCAACCGCTAAGACAGGCCTGCGACAATCGCAAAACTATAAACTCAATCACCAACTCACGGGGCTGTGAACTGTTTACTCCACTGAAGTGTGTAGAATTCGTTCAATGTTCGACGCTACTTCAAAGCAGAACCATAGAGCCTGCGACGACCAAACCAACAAGACGACCAAGAGACATGTCACCTAAAAAAGCTGACCAAATTTTCAACTGCAGACAAACGCCAGTCCACAAAGTAGGTCTGACCTTTTAACGTTCACTCAAAAACTCCAGACAATCCAGCAGTAAGCCGCCTGTCCTGAAATTCCCCGCTATGTCGATCAAATCAAATGCTGTCTGAAACAGTTATTCAATAGCGTTTGAGCGTTTTAGGACATCCATGTTGGTAAAAGTTGGGTTATGGAGTGGGTAGAAAACACTGTCGATCTGTGGATGACGTGATTTCTACTTGTGCATGAAACAGTCGCGTAATCTAATTAAGCGTCTGCAGGTACACCTACGGCGGTAGCGTTACATGCAGACATACTTCAGAGACTCAGAAGGAAAGCGACGACGATTAGGGATGGGATTAAAGTCGGCTAGTAATTGCGTTTTAAGATAAAGTTTATCTACAGACCCTTCTATACTATATTATATTCAGACATTTTTCAGTCGAGTATGCAAGTCATTTTCCACTTTGTGACTAAGAGATCAAATAAGCGTGCAATGTTAGGCCGTCCGCTTGCTAATTTTTCATTGGAGCTGCAATGATGCTCAACAGCGTCACACGGTACTGACATATAGAATGATAGGCTTATAAGGCATGCTAGTTAAATCCGACGTGAGATGGACTTCCAAACTAAACGCTTAAGTGCTTGCTCTACTCATGACGCTGCATGGGACCCAGCGTTTTCCTGTGACAACTTTATATTGAATCATTACGTTCTTCATAGTGTGATTCGCGACTGTGTATGGACAACGTAGTGAACACAGCATTTGCTTCATGGTAGCCGATACGATATTCTCGACTGCATTTTTGGGTTTGCCGTCAAAATAGTTTCTTGCATTTAATTAGCAGGATATAGTGAATTTTCTGCGCCACAGACTAATTCAAGTGAATTTGAGAGCGCATTCTACAGTCCGCCTGCAGTTCTCGGCGACTATAATCTAGCGCTGATTAGGGGGATCTAGTATGCATAAAATCGGCGACCGTTTACAACCCGCGATAAAGGGCAATCAGCTTGATCTACACGCGCGCATCTCTGTCTAGGACAAGTAGCTTGATCATTAATGTTTCGGACGCGTATTCGTGCACATAACTTAGGGATAAAGGAACCACACAACCTATATCCGCACCTTCGCCGAGAATTAATTCAGCTAGGCAGCTGTTTTTTACAAAGTTTCTGATAAAAGGTGACCAGATCAATACGTCTATAAATCGAATTGTCGGTTGTGTACCACGCTTCGTACAGCAAACTCGATATTCCGTCGTCCCGCTCACCCAACACACGAGTACTCACATGAAGACAAATCTGTGCTTTGGTAGGAACCCATGGGCGGCTTTTAAGTAAAGTTTATTGTTCACCTATCTATCTGCCCTTTTCCCTTCTCCTTACCCACTTTATCATAAATTCAGGCTCCAAACCAGCGCTTTGCTTAACTCATCAACTGGGCGGCGGGCCGCATTTGGCATTGTGCTACAAAAGAGAACGAGGATTCGTACTAGTAAGTTGTGGCGCAGAGTTACAAAGTGAACGGCGACGAGCGATCGAAGACCAGCACTTAACTGTGGCGAGGTCCTTCAACGCTTTAGGTTATACATTTTGAGAAGTTCTACATAGATTTCCATCGTAATCTGGCACATTTACGAATCTGAAAGTGAGGCTGAGGACATACCAAGGTCGCACTGAATCATGCGTTACTTTTGTAACACAGTTTAGACTTTTCTTAAAAATTAGTTGAAAATTATGGCCGTTGTTTTCTACAGTGATATTTATGGAAAATTTCGTGATAGTTTACCTCAGTAAAGAGCTTTCTCAAGTAGATTGTTGGCACAAGATGGTAAGGGAAAACATGCACTTCCCACGGTCGAATTATATAAGTATGTAAGACATGCTGAGCCCTCTGCTGAACTGAAGAGTTCCTGCGTGAACTAAGGTGGTTACTTTAGAGGTATGCATCCACAGGTGGATAAAAACTACGTAGATGTAACCTAAAATTGACCGCGACCGAATATACCAAATTTTTCGCCGCACTTAATGTTTAAAGTCGACCTTATTGTCTGCCTAAATGACGACGTAACAGCGCCGCTTAATCCAAAGTCCGTTACTTTTTAAACAAAATTGCTTGTTGCTCATTTTTTAATTATCGTGCTCAAGCCCTTCGCCAAATGACAATGTACGATAGAAATATTGACTGAAAATCATCTTTTTCCTGTGTCATCTTGCTTTCCCTCATATGTGTTGCCCACCTATAAAGCTCCTTCTATCCCCATTCAATCTTTGACACTCAACCCTAGCTCAAGTTAGTTGTGGGCACTACACCCTATTGTTGTCTCTGAGGTTTCTGCAATAACATGGCTTGAAACGGAAACAACTGCCAATTACTTTGCATCACGTTTGTCAGTTTATCATGTTTCAGTCCATTGTTAAACAGATGATTATTTTGTCTATGTTACTTCATCATCGATCAAGCAGTTACTAACATCCATTATTTGCAAAAGTCTGACAAATAAGGAAATGTGTCCAAAATTGAAATTTATTCCTTAACATTATTTACAAATTGCAAAAGTTGGATCTTAAAAAAATAACGTTATTTGTTACAACTGTTAAATTGCCTTTCTTAGAACTCACAATGGTCTATACTGCTAAAAGTTACTGATGACAGTCTGTGGAAAGGAACTTTCGAAAACTTCCGGTAACAAAAATATCGAAGTCGGTCTGACTCATATTTATCAAATTTAATAAATCGGAATCGGTGAATTTGTATGAACTTCCTGCAGTATTTGGCCCGGCGTGGAACAGCTCCAACAAAGACAGTCAAATCATATTTAACGGGTTACTTTCCTCCTCCCAGTATGTGATGTCGACAGTTGGCTTTAATGTTAAACCGTGCAAAATATTCCGTGCATAAATGAATTCGTTTATCGGATCATAAGAAATTCCGGATTTTAAATTCTGCAACAAAAGCGTTAAAATTGAACCTTTAGATGAATTTTCAAGTCTGTGTAAAAATTTGCATTCAGACATGCACATCCGTCACAATCGGGTTAATTAACTGGCAGTTCTACTTTCACTTCTTACCGACTTTATTATTGTTACTCTTGTATCTGGTATTGGAGCCAGACATATGTATTGCCAATAATTTGCTTGTGATATATCTTGCAAATACGTACACTTAAAATATAAATTCGAAATTCGGAATGTTAATTTTAATATCAAATTCGTGTCTCCTTTTAGCACCATTTTCTCAAACCCGTAGAAGTTTGTCCGTCGTACTAAGTATTCGGCAACATGCTCCATCCTTATTCCATAGTCGATTTGCAGGCATTTTGGAATTCCTAGAAGATTTTATATAAGAGTGTAATCAACAGCAATATTCAAAGAGAAAGCTAAAGTATGTCTGTTATTTTGTGGTTTCCTATAATCAAGCCGTCAGGTTTCTGTATGCAACTTGGTTGACCGTCTCAATGAAAACCTTGGCCGAAACATCAAACGTGACTTTCAACCTTGAAATGCACATCAAAGCACGCAAGCTGAAAATGCTCATGACCGGTCTTTAATCAGATTTTTAGAGCATTTAGCTTGTGTAAAAATTTTACTTAATAAATTACTGGTGTGCATTGTGTCCTGTAATTATAAAATGTTGTTTGCTAGAACGATTTTTTAAAAAAACATTAACGCTTTCGGATTAGGTTATGCATGCGCGTAGGCATTAGTTTTTATTGATATCCAATTATACAGTAGATGTGCTACCTCATGAAATTTCAACCAAAATATTGAACTGCGTTCTCGTTTCGAAAAGGTAAATTAAGTAGTAATGCAAAAATAATCATGATGCAGCATAAATCTATAATAATCGAATTACCTCAGGGTGTGGGCTTTTGAAAAAAACGTATATTCGGCCGCTTGCTAGATCTATAGTCTGCAAAAAATGATTTCTGAAGTAGCAAGCAATTTTTTTCATTGATTTTCGATGCCCTTGAAAATTCAATTATATTTCCTGGAAAACATGCATAAAAATATTCATTTTTTTACAATGTCATATTCAAAAGAGTATAATTCGGTTTTAAAAAGTTTCTCATTCCCGAAAAATTTTGAGCCGGACCTGCTGTTATACTTGCATCCAGGGTTTGAAATCTACAAGCTGTATATTTTCCGTGTACGGAAAACCGTGCATTTCTCTAGGGATTTAAGGGGAGACAGTATGAGGTTCATAAAATTAGGCAGCGGATTAGAGCAATATATTTAACTTTACAAGCCACATTCGTAAATGCAGATACATGCCGTTTCATGAACAGCCATTAAACGGTATTAAAAAATCTCACAATTAAAAACTTTTCAAAACCAAATTATACTCTTCTTTTGAGTATAAATTTGGATAAAGACGTCGTTTTCTACCGAATAAGTAGAAGAATGATTATTTTTATGCATGTTTTCCATGTAATATAATTGAATTTTTAAGGGCATCGAAAATCAATGAAAAAATTGTCAGCTTCTTAAGAAATCATTTCTTGCAGAGTATGGATCTTGCATGCAACTAAAAATAAGTTCTTTCGAAAGCAGACACCCTGAGGTAATTTGATCATTATAGATTTATGCTGAATCATGATTATATTTACAATACTACTTTACTTATATTTTCAAAACGAGAACGCATTTCGAATTTTTGGTTGACATTTCATGAGTTAGCACATCAACTGTATTAGCGGAATATCTAGTTATTATGCTACGATCTTAAATATTACTTTTTGCCACATAAAAATGATGGGTTTTAAATTATACACTTATGACGTACTCCGACTATATGACCGCGCTGAATCAAATTTTGATGTGGTTTAGCAGACAGGCAAATAATAAACCAACTTTAAAAACAGGTGTTAGCGTCCCAGAGTTGTTCCTTCTGCGCATGAAAAATATCGCTATGAGAATCTTTCTATGCATATAAAAGCAACATCCAACAACATGAAGCAAAAAAGGAACGGTGGTGAGTAATCTCATTCTTTCGCCAAACGAGTTCAAATCTTGATACTGTAAGTATCTATAATAGCTGTAAGAACTTCAACGCAGATAGAGAATTGTCTGATCCTATGGATGAGGCGCTTTCATGGAGGTTTTGATTGGCCAATGAGACAGTGGCATTAAGGGATTCAAAGATGGTTTTAACACAGACGGCATAATGTCCACGTCTAAAGTTTCAACATGAAAAGCTGCGTTCCTTCCTGCGGAGGCAATCAAAATGGGACAAAAGCGGGAATTATCATTGTTTTTCGAATGACCAAATAATGGAAAGTCGACGATTCTGTTAGTTCGGATTCGATTTATGGCCCATGTTCGGGATGAAATTTATCTAGTCCAAAATTTAAAAATAAATTTTTATCCTCAGTAGCGCGTAGTGTATCAAGTCAAAACGTTTTGATTTATTTATCCCATATCGTTGCAATAATTCTAATTATTTCTTCAGATAACAAGTCCAGGCAAATGGACTTTAGAAAACAGGCGTCTGCGGCATAAAAAATGAGAGTGCGAGTCACTCTTCTAGCCGATGGAAGCCGTCAACATTTCCATGTGGTTGCTAATCATTCGCAAACACCCGCCAACGCATGCCGATGTTTCATAAAATGGAGTGAACTCAGTGTCTGGTAAACTAAGAATTTGTGCATGCAATCTATCGAGTAAATATGGTATCCTAAATTTAAAAACATTTGAAAGTAATCTTTCAGAGAAATTTGCATCAATCTGTTGTGTAAAAATTAACGTAATATCAAATATTATGGTTTTATCGGTATAAACTGCAAAACGTTCTGTCGGCGACTCATTGTATACCGTGATCTCTATAACATATTCAGACCTCGCTCGAAGTAGCTGGATTTAATATCAGAGTAATAAAATGTGTGCTAGTTATGTAACTCCCGCTGTTAGCATCGGATAAAACTGACTTTAAAGTGCGACGAACTCTAAATTAATAAGCCACTCAGGAGCAGATTACATTTTTGTCATCGAAAACGTTCTGTCATGTTAAGCCGAAGTCAAGAAGCAGTATTTACATATAAAATGGCTAAAGCTGCTATAACGTCCTTTTTTGCTCAAACTTTACTAGCATTCGCTAGCCTAAATTGCGTGGACACATATTCTGCACGACAGATGCAATTTGATTCAAAAGGATCGACAGACGAGCAAACGTTTAACTGTTTGGTCGTCGAAATCTCTCGTACCAGGTTCGGTTGTTCGGCTTCATATGATAGGCACGTATTGCAGTTCAAATAGCGCAGACACTACATTATAATATATATTGCGTCTGATTTAAAACCAAACAAACAGCAATGTAATCTAGTATTACTTATAAATACGTTAAACATTTTCTTTGAAAGGTAGACAGCAAATGCTCATCTTTTTTGCAGTTATTTTTTTGTGCGAATGATTACGACCGCGCCTATAAATTTGGTAGTTTGGGTGTAGGCTTTGAGGGCTTATAAAACTGTGGCCATCCTGAAATGGGATGATGCGTTCAACATTTAGCAAATCATTATTTACAAGACCCAACAGCAAACGACAGGACTTTAAGAGGGCCACCATTTGTTTGCTTTATAAGGCTGCAGACACATTCAGAATGCAGGTCACGATTATTGGTCCTGGATAGGACATTATAAAAAGAACAATATTCGCGGAATAAAGTTGTGTTGGCAATTTGGAGAGAATCTTAACTTTTGCAGATTTTTGACATAACTAGTTTGGATCAATATAAAGCTGGCAGGAGTAAGAATACTAACGGAATTTCAGGGTAGTCGGAGAAAACTTCGCATCGGGAGAAATGGTCAGCTCAGTACTTCCTTAATGTTTCATTTCGGTTAGTCGCCTGTCGCACCCTTTTTCCATAAGGATAGTATTGATGTCAGTTTAAAAACATTTTTAAAATACCCAATAATATGCTGTTTTCTATCATTTTTTTCAACCTCAACACTTCACTTCTGTATGATGCATTAACTATGAAAAAAGTAAAGTAGCAAAAACATAGGATTCTTAAGATAACTGTGAGCATTCCTACTCTGGTTCAAACACAGAACAAACTATACTTATCTCGCCGAATTTGGCTGTGTTTGAAATGTAAAGTACTGACACTTTAGTCATGTCGCAAATGCGTAAAGAAGCGGTGTTAAACCGAATTGGCACCACTGTTTATAATGAAAATCAAAGTATCTCATATAGATTTCAGGCTTTTCAATTTAAATATTCCGTAACAAATACATAGAGGTGCTGATTGGATTTTAATTTATTTTCCTTTTCATGTTCTTACAGGTCAATATTGAGTGCAGTAAACATAAACGGAAGTGCCCTGATGTGCCGGAAGGATTAGGAAAATACATTGACTTTTTCCAAAATTTCGTCAATCCGAAAGAAGTATGAACAGCACAATTACTTTCACTTATATAAGGTCATTTATGTTGCAGATAATGCTCAGGACTGCACATTTCAATGAGGAGGAGTTGTGACATTTTGCATTTGTGACTTTTCGAATTTCATAATGTCTCCTGGTTGTCTTGCTTAACTGGTATATTTTGTCATGGGATTGGGTTCACGAATAAAATCTCCAACAACACAGTCGACCTAGGCGTTTCCTGCACTATAAGAGTATGAGAATAAACTTCTGGTTTATTTGCACCTATGAACCGTAGTGTGCGGGTGATGTTGGCACAAAATGACATCCTAGACGAACGGTCACTCCAGATTCGTTGACCAGGTAAACTGGACTTCTAACGACACTATATTGACGCGGATATACTATTTCATGAACACTCGTGGCAAATGGCACGAATTCGACTAAAACATAATTACCGCTTCCTGGTCTGTTAGTGTACGCAAAACGAATGTATCAACCAGTGATGTTGATCCAGCACAGTGTGGGTAGTTGTCGAACTGATGAGCCCGGTGAATGTAACCACTATGTTTTGCTCTCAACGCACCCTGTCAATCATCTTAACTATTTTCGCGCAAGATAGGATGAATTTTATTCACTGTGTGCATAACACCCCTACGAATTGTAGAAGGTATATGCTTCCTTTACGATATAAGTACCGCCCCAAATCAAAAACCTTACTTTGAACGATGGATCTTCCAAACCCATACGGGGAAAATAATAGTGGCCGTGCACCGCAGTCCGAAGATTGCTGATATATTTTACCTATATCAGCTTAGGCAGACGAGACATTCATGATAATCAGAGCACTATCGACCGACAACAACAAAACACGTTTTCATGGATGTAGTAGGCCTTTAAATTCTACGGTTTGCTTTACTTGACCTGCCAATATTGACCTTTTTGTTTACATTTGCTATTTCGCAAAGTTTCACCAGGGTGGCGTTAGATGATCTATCGAAATTTTATTTGGAACTTGGACACCTTTTAACGACTATAAAAACACTTTCACAGAGTTGGCGTATGCTTACGCAAATCTAGCTGACAGTGTAATTCATAGTGAATAACTCAAACTTTCAACCTGTGGAAGGTATGAAGTATATAGTGTGTGTCGTTTGTCTGAGACAGAGATTTCACAGACACAGAACACGTGCACCTCCAAAATTTAACTCATGACGCTGTAAGCAATAAAAGCATCTGAGACGACATTTCACCCCTTAGTAGCTGTAGTCGCTATTTCTCAGCAGTTATGGGGTACATAAAACATGTGTGTGCTTCTGTGGAAGAGAGGGGTTGGCTGGGATGCAAACCGCTTCTCAGTGACATTATGATCATATTAGAAAGAACCCATTTTCCTATCTGTGCGTACTCCAGACGTTCACGCCGCACTCCCGCAGTCCTGACTACGATGATTTGTATAAGAAGATCACAGTGCCAAACGACTGTTACTTAGTTCGTTGGGTTAACGTCTTGTGAGTCTCGCCGAGCTTGGGTTTAATGATACTGCACTTGTCCTACCAGTGCCGCCATTCAAAAAAACAGATGCTTAAGGAATTTTATTCTAAATAATACAATCGTCCAAGAACGTTAATTAAAAGCCATAAAGGAAACAAAATCATTGCTGTTTCCGCGCATTGTGCAGGTTAAAAAATATATTTTGGGGAGATAAGCCCTGACAGGGCGCGAGAAATAGGATAACGGTCTCCTTAATACGAGTGATATTGCGCTCAATTCCAGAAGGGCTGCTTACTTTCAGCAGCATTATTTATTCCTACCTCAGGCCTTAGCCAATCTCAACCCTACTTCAACCTAGCGTCTGGCCCTACGCACGGCCCTAGCATTAGCCCTATCCCTTAGACTGATTAACGCTTTCCTGTTCTCATCTTGCCTACTGGGATCACATACAAGCGATATTTACTTCATATTATTCTCACTTCATTCTAGACATGATGTTTAATGCATATTGCTATAATGAACTAATCTGTTTTTAGACGACATGATATGACACTTTGTGAATGGGCATTTTGTATTCAATCTAGATGCTTTTGCATTATACTATTTTATATTCGTAAAGCCAGATTTCCAAGGTTTATTAAATGTTGAAACAAATAGTTTCTATCAGTTTCTCCGATCACAGTTTCTAAGTGTTAATTTGACGGATAAGCATATTAATGTAGACAGGAAACCGCAGAATGTTCAGTAAAAGAAGCTTTCATACATTTAGCTCATATTTGCACGTTTTATGTTAATGGAAAGATTTATAGCATGAAGCTGGCGCATTTAACCAACATTAGGTTAAAAACCAATTATATAATGAACGTATTCCTGCCTAATTCCGAAACCTGTCTTTTCTGTTTGAAAACATATCTGCGCTATCGGCCGCAATTTAGCGTTACCTATTTCCTCCTAAGCGCCAATTTCTTTTCAAAAACACCACCCGTTTTTTACTTCTTACTTTGGTCATGGTTCGCATTTTAACTATCAGCGGTGCCTAGTTAAGGGGATCTCAGGTTAAAACACAGATATGATGGTTTTACGTCCCACGTAAGTTTCCTAAACGTGGATGATATATAAAGTCCCAGAACAACACGAATTACTGCATCCTATTCGATCTTTTAATCTAGATATTATTGAATTGAGAGGGTTAAGCGGTCAGCCTCCTTTGCGGAAAACACTTTAAACATTTTATGTCACAGTCAGTATTTCTTTGCGATCTACATGTCAAGAGGTCAACTTGTTTGTACAGATGTGTCCGGCATTCTTCCAACAAAGTCCAACAGTCTGTCAAGTCATATCATTAGCTATTTAATCCACTGTGGTATGTTAAATAAGAAGACATTTGAAGTTTACGAAAGAATGAAATTACTTGTCGGCATTTCCCTTTTGCTTCATTATAGTGAATGTTGCTCCTCAGGAAACGGTAAATGTCCCCTTCCATGCGTTCACTGATCACGTTTACATCTGCGTAATACGGCCGATGCAGATTTGTAAAATGTTAATGATTGTACTTTCCCGTTTTCGCGTTTTTCATCTGATACAATGCACATATGCCTTGTTTGAGCAGTTTGACTTCACGAGAGTGAACTAGTTGATGGCACGTCAATAACGTTTTCTGGAAATCATGACCAAAAATATCCACAAAACGTTTCCTAATGGATAAGATGGGCAGCGCTTATTCTAAAAACCTGATAAAATCATTTATAGCCAGAAAGCTGGTCGGAATGTAGTTCATTTTCTATACAATACAATGTTATAGAAACTACTCAGAATGTGGGCTTACCGTACCTTAGATAAAGGCTTTCTGTAAGATATGAAGCCGTTGGTCAGGATAAAAATGGGCACATTCTAATTGTTACTGCAGTGGAAAGAAATACGAATTTACACAAAAATTTAAAAATAACAATGCGGTTTGCATTTGACGAAAGGGTGATCCTAACAGCCAACTGAATGAGGAGGAATAATTGCGGTTTTTCTGTTTTTAGACATACAAGGATGCCCGCGTTCTAGCTATGGTTTTAGTCTCAATGACGTTGCTGAATACCTTACACGGCAAACAAATTACCAAGGCTTCGAGAAAATAATCGGAAATAATAACCGGCGTTTATACTTTATAATTTTATTTTATGCGGAATCTTTATCATTCGATTGCACATTTTTACGGGATGAATGGGCAAAAAAATACTGGCAATGCAAGTGCATAACTCCGATCTCTAATGCCGAAATTCATATAATAAGGGAGGTAAGATAAGGTTGGAAGCCTAATTCTTATTTCTGCTGGCAACTTTTAAACAAAATGTCAGTTTTTCCGTGCTTTTTACCTACCTCCTTGCTGCATGCACATTTCTTAACCAACAGGCATTTAAACCGAAAGTGCTGAAATGTCCACAAAATGGCTCCAGATACTTCCCATTGAAATTACACAGTTTAGGACTGAAGGCAACTATCGATTTTACTTACTGGAAGGTGGATAACAGTCCGCCAAATATGATTTGACTGTCCTCTATGAAACTCTGCAATGCATGCACAAGGGCCTCAGGCACAGCATATGAACCTGTCAACCCCCATTTATTGAAAATGCTAAATATGCGTGTCAGCGACTTCAACGTATTTCTGCAACACGAAATGTTGAGTGCCGAGCCCATAGAGTGCCAACAGGAATTATCGACAAAACAAAACTGAGGAGCCTGCAGAACTGAAAATTTTGCGATGACGATGAGCAAACGTGTTCTACTTGTGAAGAGTTAACTTCTTTATGAAACTTATTCCTTTGTATGAATAAAAGGATTTATTTTTGAGAAGAATGCTCACTCTATAAGGCAACTCATAAGTCGACTGTTTGGTAATTACATGCAGACCTAATCGGGGGGGGGAAACAGTTCCGTGTAAATAGCGTTATTGATTCTGATAAAACATACCGTGAAACGTCGTATACTAATATTTTAATCAAGGTTAGTGAACACGTGTCTTGAAGTAATGATAGTTGCGTAACGCACCAATTCAAATCGACTTGGTGGATGAGATGCAAGATTTTCATTGCAGAATGCGATTCCGTTTTTAATCACCTACACCATGTCAAGTCTGAAAGGGTGGTTTCGCGTGCGGCGACATACAATCAGTCAGATGACTAATGATCCTTCAGTGCCGGGCATGGGAAGCCTGTACGGAATTTTGACTGTGACCCGTCTATTTGGCATGGCTGTTTACTGAAATTAGTAGTTTAATTTGAACGGGTGCAAGAGTCAGGCTTTACAGTTGAAAGAGTCTGCATATCAGATAAGACCAGAGCTGCTTACGGTAAGGTGTAGGCTAACTGCAACCGGTGTCTAAAAAAGACCACAAACAAGAGTCATATTCTTTGAGGAAAATTTAAAAATGCGAACTCACCGTGAGGAAACCACATAATTTTTAAAAGATTTGTGTGAGCTTAACTGAAAGGAGTAAATATGATTTCGAACGTGGGCAATATTATGGGGAGTGTGTTACTGACCGTGGAAATTACGAGGGAAACTTAGAATTACATTGCTTTGCGTGGATTTCAAATGAAACACGATCCTGAAGTATTATCAGAAACATAATGGTGTTAAGTTAACTTCCAAACCGAAATTTGGAGATGTGTCTCATTTCAGATGTTCTTAGCCATTATTTCGTATGTAATTTAGTCCTAGATGCAATGATTTGGTTATGCTTATTATCATCGTCGTCGCAAGCTTCTTTATGGCATCAGCCGATACGCATTTTACAATAAGTAGGAGACGATAGTGAATAAAATAGAAGGTCCCAGACTATGCTGCACTGACTAAACCCATGAGCTGATAGTAGCTGCTGTCATTATCAATAAGGGTCCAATTGAATAAATGTAGACTACTTAAAGCAGTAGCACATACTTTGCATAGAAAAAGGAAACAAAACAGCGCAGATTTCACTGTTAAATTGCTGACTTGGAAGATGGCGGGAGTTTGAAACGAAAGACCAGAAAGCTACATTTGCATGCGAAGGCAAAGCGCCCTCTAAACACCCAACTCTACTAATAAAAAAGGACGGGCATGCGATGTAAGTTGTATTGCGAGTTGGAGAGAATGGGTAGCTGGCAGTGCAATAACGCACACTGTAACCCTTTCACAGTAGACTTATAGACCTTTGAGTTAAGAGGAAGCATCCAAGAAAAATGAAAGCATACTTAATATGAAAGACTGAAGAAGATGTGCGCTCCGTAACGCGACTGGCCGCTATTTGACGTAACACCTACACCAACTACTGACGATTACTATTAACAATACAACAATTTGATGACTTGACTGCCGGACACGATTATCAGTTAAATCAGACAGCTTGTTAGTATTTTTCAAGTTGCTTACGGACAACAAATAGAAAAAAATACAGCAAGTTAACTTATACCCACAAACGAAACTGAATTCGCTAGTCAATAGTCAACTGTACGTTCATACTGCCGTCTCCGATATGCCGCTCATTCGAACGATCTGTCCTTTGTCGGCCGCAAGCGTTTTCACCAAAAGAATTGATTTAAACGCAACGATGCTGCCGTAAACAACCTACTGGCCAAGATTAACAGACTTAGAGACAGTATATTATCACGAATGGAAGAGAATATACGCATCCCAGGTTCTTGTTTAGAAGAAGGCGAAGGCACGATCACTGGGACAGTAAGTTTATTTGCCTGAGCTTTCGAACTCGAACTAGAGTTCATCATCAGAGGTTACTCGAGTAACCTCTGATGATGAACTCTAGTTCGAGTTCGAAAGCTCAGGCAAATAAACTTACTGATCGTGCCTTCGCCTTCTTCTAAACAGTATATTATTAACGACAAAGGCATGGGAGACTAAAATAGCCATGTGTACCTGCAATTATGAAACGGAGAATCGTCGTGGACATGCCCAAATCCTTCAGCTTCTGAAACCCAATCTCAGATCGTACTTCAAATTCGACCTCACAATCTACGAACAGGTGAAGGGCCACCGATGGGTTCGCTGATTTCGGGATTCGTCGCTGAGGCCGTCCGACAACGGTAAGAGTAGCTGGTCTTGCAACACCACAGACCGAAATTCTGAGCCCGATATTTGGATGATACTCTCGTCATCATCGAACAGAATCAAGTGCTGATATTCAAAGAACATCTCAACGCCGTCTTTCCGTTCATTCAATTTACGATAAAGGAGGAAAAGAACAATCAGCTGTCCTTCCTAGATGTCCTCGCATGCCACAAAGATCGTTGTGGATTAAACACCGAAGTTTTCAGGAAAGCGAAAAATAGGATGCAAATGCTGAAATTCAACAGAAACCTCTCGATCACCTACAAACGCAGTTGTTTAAAGACGCTTCATCGGCGAGTCGAAACGCGCAGCAGTCAGCCGGACGAAAAGATTACC
Source organism: Spirometra erinaceieuropaei (assembly GCA_902702965.1). NCBI lineage: Eukaryota > Metazoa > Platyhelminthes > Cestoda > Diphyllobothriidea > Diphyllobothriidae > Spirometra > Spirometra erinaceieuropaei. The sequence goes on along the minus strand of CACRXP010000703.1, from coordinate 117,754 downwards.
GAACAACAGTTACCCCGACGGGTATTCAAAGCCAATGGCTACCCGCGCAACTGTGTCAACCGATGCATACGCAAAAGCGACAAAATGCCTAACCGCACAGACACCAAATCTTGGCGGGCTCTTCCGTGTTTCAAGAGCGTTTCAAAAGTTTTCAACCGCCTTCTCTAACAAGTTAGGGTCGGAGTTGCACACAGACCGATGGCAACCAGTAGGCGCCTGGGAATGAGACCGAAATACCTGCCGACACGACAAGAAACTTTTGGAGTCGTTCATCGGATCTGCCGCGGTTTAGGACAAAGCAACTACGTCGGAAAAACCGGAAGAGAGCCCCAACAAAAATGGACGAACTGGCAAGTTTTTAAATTGCCGCTCGCAAGAAATGACAACCGCGTAAGCCAGGAGCTGTTTGAGCCATGACAAAGTGAATGAAAATGTGCATGAAAATTGCAATGAACTTCCACTTCTAAACTCGGTGCTGTAACTTCGCCCAGGCGAAATATTTAGCCACGCGGGGAGTCCACATGTGAAAACTGTTCCTAACGACAGGGTCGGTGAATGAGCTGGTCGAGCAATCATCGCACCCTCACCTAACGCACGTGATGAGATTGCAGAAAATAACTGCAAAACATCAAACAGTCATCACATCAAGTACGACGATCCATGATGAATGCCGGAAACCACGATTATTCATAGGCATGTAGCGGCGTGACATCATCCTTTAAATATTCCAGTCCTTTGTGCTTGAACAACCCGTATCAGCTTTTATCTATCATGGTATGTCCAATGAGGTATAAGAAACGTCAGGTAAATCAAGCTTTTGTCCGAGTAATCGTATTTCCTGCTTTACCCAGTGTGTCCGTTACAGCCGCCCTCCTTCAGAACCTATGGGATGTGGAATTGAAGCATGCAAAACAGGCCACATTTCGACGCTCATTTCCTTTTTCCATTGTGACCTTTCCTTTTATCACCAGAAACAATCTAAAGCTTAATAACACAAATACAGATTACTGTCTAATTCAGCATTCAGTCAGGCCAACAATTCGATGACATGCAGAACAGACGGCGAAAGTTCGGGTAATCTGTCAGACAAAACATGAAAACAAGTGCCTTTTTGTAGTAAATGGATTAAGCCTTTGCAATTCTTGCTGCACGCACTCACAGAAAAGCAGAGGATTTAGAACGATTTTGCTTACATAAATTTTAGCAGGGTTTTTAAAGATAACATAGTAAGCGGCATTCTGAATTAACGAGAATGTATATTGGCTTGTCTGAAAGGCAGGGTAGACTTCTACGGTACTGCTTTGAACTGCCATCGCCATTGAACACAAATTTTTGCCACGCAAACAATTTAGCAAACTTAACATCCTGCGTAGGTGATAGAGAAGGCGCAGGCTTTATTAAGTGCCAGATCTATTTAGTGAAAGTTGACCAAAACAGTCCTCAAATCCTAAATAGGCTGATATCCTCTCGCAGCGTCTATTAAGCTGTGGTGCTTCTAAGTGCAATAGCACAGAGGATATCGGAAGAATTTGGGGAAGTATTTGTTCAGATTAATTTTGGCAGAACTGTTTGTAAAATGTTTGTATACATAATCAAGTTTACCTGTCGAAACAACCATACGCAACTTGCGCGCCTATCGCGCATGAATTGGCGCAAAAAAATTTCTGCCACCTCGAATTTGTGGTTTTTATTCTAGACGAAGAAAGTTTGAAGACTATAAACGTACAAAGCAAATTGAAATCAATCGGTCCTCAATATAGATCGACGCAATGGATTGGTATAATGATTAGGAATGACTGTGGACCGATCTACTGCATTTTGCTTTGACAAAATCCACTTAGACATATATCATAAAAGCTGGGATAAATAATTTTCCACAAATGCAAGACCCGTCGTTATTATTAGTATCGAAAATGAATCATTGTGTATTTATGGTGTCCTTATGTGAGTAAGGCGTTGGCTGCGGGTGACGGAGCGCTTGTGTCGGCGCCTCGTGACAGCACAGCGCTATATTTGCCAGCCATATAGCCACCGGCACGGCCGTCGCCAGCACCCCTTGGCGTTGGCGTTTGGAGAAACTCGCTGACGCCCGGTTGACAATCTGAAATGCTTCGTTGGGGTCGACTCGCTGTCTCGCATCGAATACATGTGAGTAAATGAAACTCGCAATTGTTTAGATCTCATATCTGCCAGAGCAGGTAGGCATGTGTTTGCGTACCCTCTTTAGCGGGCGTCTTGGTGTACTGTCATTGTGTCCGGCTTCACAGAAGCAAGTGAATGAGTAAATGCACACTGATATGGCCTCCAGCTGTTGTATATCTTTAACTCCCAAACTTAGAAGGGGAGATTTTGTGATGTGTGCACGTCAATTCGCCGCGAAGAATACTCTTGTGATAGCTGTAGTTAACCACCGACGGACTAGTTTGCTCTTTGCGTCCCCTGAAAAAGGCAGTCTGACGAATACATCTTTCTTTTCTACAGTCAATTTTCAGTGCGTTCTCAAATATTTCAGAGGTTAAGTTTTTCATAGTAACCGTTCACCTAAAGTGTGCTCCACAGATTTTGGCGTTCTGCTTTAGTAGGTGACCTAATGCGTCTTACATAGTCGCCAATCCCTGGACTAAATTTCTTTTGATGTTTAGGGAAAAAAATGTGAAGATCAACGTATTGTCAAGCCCAGATTTTCTTTTGTAACGCCTAACGTATTATAGAAACATACTATTGTCTGTGCGACAGAACATCGAGAACAGCAGTTTTTTTACCTACGTCAGACTCTGCAGAGAACATTCGCAAGCACTGCTCAGTGTTTTAATTTTGGACAAGGTGTTTGCTGTCGGTGGTACCATCCGCAGAACAGAAGATATCAACCACGTATCTATCGTAAAAGTCGAGCTCAAAAGTGGTTTTTTTAAATCTTGCTTCCTTGAATTTGGTTATAGAAACCCTAGCAAACAAAGGTTAAAACGGCTAGCCCATTGTGGTTCTATCCATCTGCCTGTATAGTTGATCGAATCATGGAAACGCGATATGTGTGCAACGCGCCAGTAGTTCCTTTGGCTTTTTCACCACAGTGACTATGGAATGGTTGATACCACGAACAACACCAAAAACGTCGTTTATTTTTCTGACAGGGGCTCATTGGAAAACAGTGATAGAAATTTCAGTCTTGACATTTTCTGCCAGCCAGCGTTAATATTTTCGATGACGTGTACAAACTAAAATGAGTCTTTCAAACTTCGAGAGTCCAAACAACTTTACAATGACATTATATTTTCCGCAAGCCATTTGACAACTGTGTGCTAGGATGAATTACTAAAATTTAAGACTGGACGTAGGCACAAGGACACGCACTTACGGCCTCACTTAAATTTACGAACAAGTGCGTTCGGCACCGGCGATATGCAAATATACTGCCAATAGTTTGAGCTTGTATACTTTTTAATAAGATGTGATGAAAAGGTCTGTATGAATATAAAAATTTAACGAAACAAATTTACGTTTCGACTGCACATCAAAGTGAGACTTTTCTCATTCAAACGTTTTCTTGTTCATTTGCTTATCTCCAATCCCCAACTACATGATTCCTTTCATGCAGCATGTAAAAAATATGTGGAAGCAGACAACGTTACTATTCTGGCAAACAATAAAAACAGTTGCTTGCCTTTTCCGTCGACATTTGATGCTTTACATATGATAAAGTCAGCATGTGTTTTATTTTTATTGGGAAAAACTATTTACAGTGCATTTACGAAAAATGCAACAAGAATACGCAGTAGGCAAGCTATCATATGAAGTGTCAACCGAAATTTTGAAATGCGTTCTGGTTTTGAAATAAAGTAGTCGTTAAGCTGATCACCGTCTAGCATAATTGTATAATGCTCCACTTACCATAGCGTGCCTTCTTTCGACCAAATTTATTTTCGACTGCATGCAACAACTATACTCGGCATAAATGACTTTTAGGTAGCATGCAGTTTTCTTATTGTTTACGGATGATTCTGAATTTTCAATTATATTTCGTGAAAACTTTACATAAAAATACTCATTGTTTTACTCAGTCGGTGGAAAAGCATGTCTTCTTCCAATGTAAGGCATGAAGGAAGAGTGTAGCGCGGGTCGAAATAGATTTTTTTTCTAATTCCCGAATAATGTTGAAACCGAATGCCATTTATACTTGCATTCAGTGCTTCAAAACTGCAAGGCGTATATTTTCGTGTACGAAAAACCATACCATTATCTGCAGTATTACGAGGAGACAATAAATGGGTCAAATATTTTGTCAGTGCATTTCAGCAATAGTGTTATCTTAAAGAACAATATATGTAACTTGCGATACGTGACCTTTAAGAAACGGCAGTTTCACGACATTTAACGTTTCACGATAAGACATTTTTTGAAACCGAATGATACTTCTTTTTAAGAAAACAATAGAAAGAAGACGTATTTTTTACTTAGTGCTTAAAAATGAATATAAGTATGCTCTTGTTTCATAAGGCATAAATGAATGTTTAAGAGCATCGAAAATAAATGAAAAAATGGCATGCTGCATAAGTAGTCTTTTTTACCAAACACAGTTCTTACGTGCAATCGGAAATAGTTTCATTCGAAAGACGGCCATTTTTGGTATTTGTATCATCATATAAGTATGCTGTGCGATGATAAACTTTACAACCATGCTTTGTTAATCTTTAAGAAATGAGAACGCATTTTGTAATTTCGGTCGACGATTCATGAATAAGCCCACTTACTGTATATATTCACGAAGAACGCTCTATTTAACTTAGGCAACACGAATGCTACAAAATGATAGGTGAATGAAACATATGGTTTTTTGATTGGTTAGCAAACAGACTGCAACCAGGGACGCTAAGTTTGATAAAATATAAAAAAACTGCATAACGGACGATTTTATTGTAATGACAAAAAACACGGATTTTACTTTAAACACCATTGTCTGCACGATTACACTTCCAATCAAGTTGTAAAATTTCCTATGCCCATTTAAATAAAGTTAAACAGCTGGTTGATGTTTAAAATGCCTGTTCTTTTGCGTTAGGCTTTAGGTTAATTGCGGATTTGACAAATGATATGAAACATTTTGCGTAGAACGACCGGACATGTACGGTTCATTTGCAGATACGGCGTCTGTAATATGTCATTTAGTATTTTTTATGAACAAAAGCCAGCTAGGGTTGAAAGTCGTTGTCTATCAAAGCACATGATTATCTCTCTGACGAGAGGATCCTCGAAGGACGGATTGACTCTTAAATCGTAGCGATGAGCAGACTAGCGTATCTGGCTGAGTTGCGAACGGCTCAGGCAGTTGCAGTTCGTCCGTCATCGTACATTCTCACCAAAATTGCGAACAAACTATAAAGTGAATGATTTATCTAGCTGCTACTATGATTCAGAGCCGCAGTCGCATTTGCAATCATCACATGGTGGAATTTAGAATTTGGAGTAGAAGATTTCTATGAGCTGACTGGCTGTGTCCGTCACACCCGGCAAGTCGCGTGACCAATGATACTAGGACACATTGGCTGATCGCCTCGTTGCTTGTTTAGGCTGGGATAATATAGCACTTTAAAAATCACGCTTGTTTGACAAAGGAATGTGTCTTCTGCTCGTTCTCACCATTTTGCTTCATGGCGCAGAGTCCTGTTCTTTTATTTCCAGTAATTCGCGTTTCACATTTACATGATGCATAATTGCCAAAAAGGTGTAGCAGAATAGATCTTAAATGTTATATACATTCGTGCAATTATATTAGAGTGCCACGTATTCAGTGAAACCTGATTGAGTTAGTAGTGTTTTGATAGCAGGCAAATTCTCTAACAAACGTTTCGTTTTTAATTTTTTCGACTATTTCTCCAACACCACTATTACCAGAGATGCCGGAATGTCCCAGAAACGGCTACGATATTATCCTACATGACATCGCGGAGTACTTGGCACACCAGGCTTGTCACG
>CACRXP010000703.1:86283-108362 GCA_902702965.1 Spirometra erinaceieuropaei | reverse complement strand
TGCCGAACCCCTCGTAATTGTTTTAGACAATAGCAGAAGATTTGTGAACCGCACGTGTCTGGACCTTCAACATGTATCTTTATTGCTAGTTTGGTAAATATTTACACAATTGGCTACTACTAACTGCTTTTCGGGGCTTATGCATATTAAGAAGTTATTCCACAGCATCTGATGCATTTCATCCCCAGTATTCATTATAGATTTCGGACCGTGGCTTAAGCGGTTATTTCAAAGATCTTGCATATTTTTTTCGATAATTAAACACAGCAAGCAGAGGAATAGTTACGCTACAGTTTTTTCCACTTTTAAAAGTAGCAGGGGTGATTATACATACTTTTATTTAATGTCTCTTCATTTTAATACATTGCTACTATGAAAGCATCAACCAATAATAAGAACCAAGGTTTTTTCAAAAATAAGAATTGATTTCGACTATTCATATCATGAGAGAACTTAGTAAATAAGTAGTCGTTGATACTAAATTGTTGATAATCTTTTATGAATATAGGAAATAAAACGTACCGCACACACAGCTAAATAGGAGGAGGCTAAAGCTACAGAAAGTCGACCTTGTTCTCGCAGATTAAGGCGGTGCAAGTTTGTGAAGTGCCATCGTCAAGGCTCAATTAACCTCATACACTCTTATACGCCATCCTACCTTTCTCGATTAGCACCAACCCATATGAACTTGCAGACTCCGCTTGATAAAAAATGGTACAAATGTGAGAAGGTGACTGCTGTTTGTTTTTCAAGCAGGAATTTTTAAATGTGCCATCGAGAATATGTCTTCTGTAAGTGTCGACAATAAAAACAGACCATTTTTGAAGGAGATGGATGCGTTATTTCTGCTTTCCCACTCGCAATTCGGAATCACTTTATACACAGAGGATGTCATATGCAAAAGTTGGTTAAACATGTCGTTGTATTTCAACTGCTAAGCGCTGTGTTGGTGGGCATTAGACTAATATCTAACTCTCTTCTGTGGACGGGCTACCGACCCGCAGTAATCACATCGATCTCATGCTAAACTCAACTATTCGCTGTGTATATGTGTATCCGCACGCCTGGTCATATTCTTCCATGTTTCTTTCCCCCGGTAATGCCTAGAAAATAATACCGAGTGAAGCACCTGGAATTTGGCTGTAGCGCATTTTGGTTTTTATGGTCACCTGACATGTTATATTAAAGATATACACACCTCATCCTACCAGAAAAAGGGCTGGGAAACGCATTCTGAACAAATGCTGTGAAACCATACAATTTGCAATGAGATGAGTCCCAAAAGAAATCTTGAAAAAGATACAACAACTGGGACAAGAGTTTTATTCGCCAGATGCTTCAAATTTCAGCTAGAAAACATTATCAAAAACAGTTTTAAATATGTGTTGCCCATGCCCCGTGGGCTGCAGTAACGACCGTACTTTTTGTCGACCGTTACCCTTCCTTCTTCCCTTGGAAATGTTCTAAACTAAGGAGTAGCTTAACTACGCAAGAAAGATGGTTAACTGCCTTGTCAGCGTTGAATGTGACGAACAAAGCGTTAGCATCTTGTATCAACGGCGTACATTTTGGTTGTCCGTTCCTTGTAGGGTACAATGTATGAGGTCAGGGCAATTTTGGACTGGCATCTGTCTAGAAATGCAAACAAGACTGACTTTGTGATCTTTTACGACTCTTGGTCGGCCTCTCTGTCAGGTTACCACAGATTGCTTTGAAGTTGCGCTTGAACTTGACACCAATTCTTGCCGGAAAATCAAACAGTCTGAAGCCCAGAAGTGAGAGGGCGGAAGATGTAATACACTTTATAAGTGATGAGATCAACTAGTAACTCGTGAGGACACTTGAATAGCTATTCATTAATTTCGAAAACATTCAGATTCATATAGCGATTTAGACAGAACAGTACACTTTTATTGAGCATACACTTTGAAAATATCATTTACTACCCATCATGAATACGAGAGCCTTTTTTCAGTATTTAGTCTACAACATGTAGATAAATCGGTTTGCGCATTACATTTCAATCCGAGACCTGCAGCAGTTGCATTACTTTTAGAAAATTAGGTTTTCAGGCCCCGGAAAACAGCCTACGCAAAGCATCGATCCCGGTGTGATGTCAGTAACATAGTCATCAGTATTAAAATCTCATAAGTAAACTTTCCCAATCTAGGAAGTATTTAAGATTTCTATCTAGATTCTTGTTAGATATGCCACAGATGGCTTGGTACCACGACGTGCAAGCAAAACGGTATACATAGAAGGCATTCAAACACCTCTTCGTAATGCTTGCCAATCGGGTACTCATTAAAATCTAGACTAATCGCCAGAGTTCATTAATTCTTAAGCGAAAGTCGAAATTGTGTTTGTCCAAGAATAACCACTAAAGACAGTTTATATTCCAGTTTTACAGCTAAACAAAGCTAGTTTTTAAATCGCATGAGCTACACCCACGTACTATTGTCAATCTAAAATCGATTTGGACAACCGTCAGACTTAACAGAAGTCTAGATGCGCCGACTTTACAGGCTATATGTAACAACCCGCGATGAATGCACAATTTTTAAGTTCCAATGAGGATCTTTCTTCGGAAGGTCGTAGGTGTTGCGCATTCGTTTATAAGAACTTTGACACTGCCGAGTTCATCAAAAGAAAATGGGCTGAAGTCACTGCAGCAGAAACCTAAACTTGCAAGAGCACCTTACGCAGATGCTCCAATTCAAGAGGGTGATCCTAACAGGGGGAATATCATTCCTGAAAAATTGTACTTTTCATGTAAATTTCGTATCATGATTTCACGACAACCCTTGTTGAAAGCTGTTACTGAAGTAAGTAACTTTGCTCTCGTTGATCGACGCCAGTCAAAAACTGCTTGATCGTTCAATAGTGCCCAAAATAGGAATAAATAGGAAACTGTGATAGTAGTTTGTATAGATATTTCCATCTAACCTTACAACCGAGAGCAGTCTGAAGAAAATTAAACGGATTGGAGCTGCAAAATCAGTCTGCATGCCTAACATTGAATCAATATCCGCTTTAGTAATGTTTGTTTTGGTTACTTTAATAAATGTCAGAGGTCATTCTCCACGCCAACTTACTTTTAACCTAGACTCACATATGCCAGTCTATGAAGAAGAAAGAGCCATCTCTCATGCAGCTACAACGCGAGAACCCCAACGCATAACAATTGAACATCGCAGCAAGATAAGCACCTTGCGCCTGTGTTGACATTTATCTAGCAAAGGATTTTACTGACCACATGAAAATTGGCAGTGCTACCGATGACAGAAGCGGTCACTCAAACGTAATCAATAAAACTCCTGCCGAGACATCCAGCGTCAAGAATCTAAATACGCCTTAAAAACATAGATTCCTGTTTGAAGACCACGAGATTTCTAGCAATCTACGATTCTTGTCGGTGATTGCGATTACGCATTTCAAAAAAATCAACAATGTCTGCAACCCACAATGTTTATCAATGAATTATGTTTTCTATCAAGTAACGAAGCTTACTCTGCATTTTGACAATAATAGGCCGCTAAACATGGTCCTTGATACAACAGTAGGATAAAGATCAACTGATATTTTCTCGGAAGGCATTGCGTGGTACCGGTGCAGTGACTCTACTTATGCCTTTGAACTTACCGAGCACCAGTCGGTCTATTATTGTGTGGGATTCTAATAAAATGCACAATATAAATTCTGGAACGAACATCTAGTGCAACTAGATGATGCTATCACTGGAATGTTATCTCATAAGCGTACAATAATTGTTGAGTTTTGATTTTTTAAATCGTATTAACCTGGTGATAAGTGCTTGCTTTAGTCACAAAGTGGACTCAAGAATGCGGATAAACATCTTGGGTATTGTTCATTAGAAAGCTGTCTCCAATGAACAGATATTCGCTGTTCGTCGGCCCTTGTTATTTCGCGCGTTCACGTGCCTGACCAGTGTTTATGCGGTAGTTTGACAGACCGCCTCGACTTTTATATATTATAGTTTCGATATAGGTAAAGGATCGAGGTCAAGATATTGTATCGCGTTCATCATACCCCGAAGAAGACGAAGAAGAAGAAGATTGGGCGCATTCATGGACCGAGTTATATTGGTTCTGACGCATCGGAAACCCTCTCGTTTCCAGCATCAGAGTAATGTGTTGACAGTTCCTGCTAGTCTTGATTGCGTCAACCTTGATACCTGCCTGGTATTATATCCGTGCGCAAGGCACGAACTCTGACCTGCCCGTTCGCCGCCGATTAGCGTTGACCTCTCCACAATTGACCGCCGGTGGGCTTCTGCCACTAATGACCCCTTTGCGGCCGTCGTAATTGTTGGCGAGCCCAGCATGCTTGTCGGCCTCACCCTCGTCACTCAACGGACTGATCAGTTGTTGGGGCTCATGTGAGCTGATCTCAGCCTCGTGGGGGTCGTGGTGAGGTGGCGTCCCATGCTGGTCGCATGACCCCCGGCCGACTTCTCTCTCACTTTCTGTTGATATCGGCTGTCGGCCACGCGTCACTTTGCTCGACTGTTCTGATGGCCTTGTCCGCACTGACTCGAGTCTTGTGCGTAGCGCCTGATAGGCGGAATGCAAATCTATGGCTCTGTTGGGTGTGCTAGTCGAGGGTCAACTTTCGAGCATCAGTCTGACCATCTTATCATTGGCCCTGCCGATTACCCTTGCCTTTTCAACAACAAAATAGTGGTTCTACTGTTTGACGTGGCCATAAAACCTAGACAGCTTGTCCTTGCGGTTGATTGCAAGCTGGAGCTTATGCAATCTTATGCCAAGGCGTTTGGCTGTTTCACCAACATACCTAGCATTACAGATTTGGCATGGTGTGCTGTAGTATATTAGTAGCGCATTGTCATTGATCTGACAAACTGTAAGCTTCTGATCGTTGTTCTTACATTGTTTCATCGTACGAATTCCTGTTTGTTCGTAATGAGTAATAGTAGTTTTACCAACTAGCATGTTTGCTCACCCCAGGTGAAATATACCGTAGATGATTGCGCAACTGCTTTGACTAATGTATTTCCCTTACTGCACTGCATGATTCATGTTCCATGATTGTATGGTATTGATTCCCGGGATAATCTTTAACTAACAGTCGTTGACCTCAAAATGGTCACCTGCTAACTGCTTTGCTTTGGCCAAAATATTATTCTCGATGAAGTTGCTGAATACCAGGTACGCCGTGTCTATCGCCTTGGCTTTAAAAAATTTCCCTGGTAGGTAATTCTCGTTCAAAACTCAAAGGGATCATTAATTGTACATCAACTCATTGCTTATGTGCGATCGTTATAACGAAATATTGGGGTTGAGTCCACATTGCTGGTTTTTAGGGATGCGGCGGTGATGAGGGTAGGACTCTGTGTGGTAGCAGAGTAGAAGCCGTTCTTCTGACTTGCCAACAGCGATCATCCGCAGTGATACTAAAACAGAACATTCGTTTGGACATTTGGTCGTCCTGTGTCATTAGGTATTAACAGCTCTTTTGCAGTTGCAGTTGCCCAAGCAGCGCATGGGCACTGAGAATTCAATTCCGTCTCGTGACATTCGCGGTACGAATTCTGTCCATCCATCTTAGCTTTTGTGTTCTCAAAGACAGCTGAGGGTGCGAGCTTTTGTATGAACCTTTTTGCTGCTGAATGCAGTATGAATGCTTTTAAAAATAGGTACTATATAGCATGCGTTTTCGGACTGATTTTCGATAATCTGAAAATTCTACTACCATTCACAAAAAGCGTGCATTGAAATATCCATTTTTCTGCTTATTCGACAGACAATTAATTCTTCTTCCAACTGTATACTCACAGGAAGTGCGCCATTCGGTTTCCAAAAAACATTGCATTCAGACTTCCTGAACTATATGCTATATATTTTCTACAAACGGAAACCATGTGCTCCTCTGCGGTTTAAGGAAGAGACCATGATTTTTTCATAAAATAAAGCATCAATTTAAACCATATTTTTAACTTACAAGCCAGATTGGTAAATGAAAGTACATTACATTTTACGACAGCAGCACTCAGAGGCACATGTAATCAGTTCATTGAATGAGTAAAGCAGATAGCTAAATCACATTACAGCTACAGCAAAAGTCGTAATTTTTAGTCCAGCGTTACGGCACGTGATTTGTGCAATAATGAATTAGTCTAGCATATGTCATTTACTGGTTGGTAAGAGTATTGCCACAACAGTAGGTTCTCATTAATGGATATAACTCCCATACCACGGATGCATTGTAAAGGTGGTTTCAGAAAGGGAGTCATTACAAGATCTTGTGAAATGTCTGCAGGCCCGTTGCGTGTGTTTTCAATCAGGGGGAGTACAGAAGAGGTGCTAACTTATGAAATGTCAACAAAAATTTCCAAATGCATTCTCGTTTCGAATAGATAAATTAAGTAGTGTGTGAAACTATCTATGATGCAGCATAAATCTATAATTTTCCGGTTACCTCAGGGTATCAGCTTTCGAAAGAACTTATTTTCGGCGGCATGGAAAATCTATGCTCTCCAAAAAATGACTACATACGTAGCATGCAATTGTTTCATTGATTTTCGATACCCTTGAAAATTCAATAATATTTCATGGAAACCATGCATAAACAATTCATTATTTTACTTATTCGGTAGGAAATCACGTCTTCTTCCAATTTCATACTCAAAAGGAGTATAATTGGGTTTTAAAAACTTTTCTAATTTCCGGATAATGTTGAAACCGACCTGCTGTTACACTTGCATTCAGGGTTTGAAATCTACATGCTGTATATTTTCCGTGTACGGAAAACCATGCATTTCTCTACAGTGTTAAAAGGAAACCATGTGAGTTTCATAAAATTGAGCAGTGGATTTAAGCAATATTGGTAACTTTACAAGTCACATTCGTAAATGCAGATACATGACATTTCATGAACGGCTATTTAACGGTATTAAAAAATCCCACAATTAGACACTTTTTTAAACCGCATTATACCCTTATTTTGAGTATGAAATTGAAGACAAACGTGCTTTTCTACCGAAAAATTAAAAGAATGAATGTTTCTATGCATGTTTTCTATGGAATATAATTGAATTTTCAAGGGCATCGAAAATCAAGGAAACCATTGCATACTAATTAAGTAGGCATTTTGCAGACTATAGATCTTGCATGCAGCCGAAAATAAATTCTTTCGAAATCCGATACCCTGAGGTAACTTGATCATTATAGATTTGTGCTGCATCATTATTAGTTTTACAACACTACGTAATGTATCTTTTCGAAACAAGAACGCATTTCGAAATTTTCGTTGACATTTTATGAGTTTGCACATCTACTGTAATTAGGCTTGTTTGCAATGGGTGCATAAGTTGAATCTCCTTATAAGACGTACAGCGTAGCTTAAGGCATTTAAAAATTTGTAAAATATCCATATTGATTTTTCCGACATATTTGAAGGCCCGCTTTTCTCCCAAAAGAGGGTTAACAACTTACTGACGGCAGAGCTTAAAAAACACCTCATTTGAGTTTGGAAAAGTGAAGTACGCCTTCAAAGACTCAATGCACACGATTATAAAAAACTTGCTTATCCAGCAAGCAAATAAAACACATTTTCGATACGTATTTTCATAAGTATATACACTTGAATGTTGAATGAACACTTATATATGCCGTGCAATGAAATTCCAATTTTTGGTTGACGTGAATATAGCAGGTGGCCTAAAAGTTGTTCTATACGTTCTGCCTGGGAAAACTCGTTTACATCTTTCGCGACAGCCAAACTTATGAATGCCGTTATGTAATGCTTCTTATATTTTAGAGACGTTTTGGAATTCCGCAAATAATTTCATGAGATTGAGTTACTGACTTGTATTGTAAGCACCCAGAGTCAACGAACGTTACGCGCAGGTATTTAGCAATATTTTTTTCGTACTATGTTTTTGTACGCCATTTTGCCAAACATTATGTGACAAACCTCCCAAGAGTCTACCTTAATGTTTGCCAAAGGATTTCAATAAGAGGTGTTACCTAAATGAGGGTTAATCATGTGACATGATCCCAAGCAAAAAATGTCACACTGAGGTGTTAACGTCGAATTAATTTTTTCTTGCGCATTTCAAACCATTCTTAATTTTACAGGCTACTAATCTATCCTGCCTTTTACTATGAATATTAATACGCACGATAATTCTAGTTTATTTTAATCAGTGTGTTCAAAATGCACGTTATTCTGCCCATTTGATATACTAGCACAACGAGTTTTAGTGTTATTAAATGCCCATTCGAATTTCCTTACATTCTGATATTTCTTTATATTTCATTATAAGGTGGAATAAAATTAACTTTTTTTTTTGTGTGTAGCAAATATTACTTAACAGGTGAGGTCTGCGCCGACCTGACAGACAGATGAACTTAGAGCCATGTCAACCTTTAAAGCCACAAATATCTACATTGCTTTGCATATGCCAGTCAAATAAGAGGTTTCGGCTTAGTTCAGTCCACACAACATAACGTGAGACAACCATGACTTACACCGTCTGACCTGCACGCCACTGCACTGTTGACCAAATTCCATGCCGTCTTTGGTATCAAATAATTTTCTTTGTGTAGTTTAGTTACTTACAATAGAAAGCAAGAGTAGGAAATGGGCGGAAGGAAAAAAACACCGTCGAGCTGTGGGTGGCTCAATTTTCGCCTTTTCATGCATAATTCATAGGACCACATTTTATGCCATAAGTGAAGCCATTTAAATCCGTATTTCTAGCCGTCCGGGATTTTTGGGCAGATCTAACAGAGGTAGAAGGGGGACAAGTCACAATCAATCCACACTTTTAACGATTGAGACATTCGTGATGACAGTTCACCTGTTGAGAACGACGGCGTCCACCGCCCGGTAGCAATGACTGACATTGTCGCAGAGTCCGTCTGCGCATGACACGAGTGATCGGGTACGTAAAGCCTGTTCGGGTTTTCAGGGGCGTAGCTTGGATCTGACATAAGTTGTAGTGCTGCAGCTTCCACATTGGGAAGAAGCCATTCAGCCAGATTGTTGGTACTAGAGTAATTCGCTCAACAATCCGACAATACTTATCAAGAGAGCCAGTCAGACCTCCGGTTACATGAAGATGAAATTGTCATACTTTTATTCGCAAGTTTGTTATATTTGTCTAGGGAAAGTTTACTTTAATTGCTTATAAATTGAGTCAAGTTTATGAGAACATAATTTAGAAACCATTGTTAAGAAATGTTTCTGTTGTGGCATGACTAGATACCTCATCGTCCAAAGTTTGCATTCCCTGGCGACTTATGATAAATTTATATGCATGCTGGCCGCGCGATCGCAGTAATCGTTCTGCTGATGCGTTACCCACAGTTTCTGCCTCAGTAGTGTAAACTATGTGCTCATACCGCTTTTCCGTCAGCTTGCACCTCAATGTCGTTTTAATCTATTGTGGTGCTCTGCAGCAGTATTACTACATTTAGTGACCTAACTTAAGAAATGTGTCGAAATTTGCGAATAATTGTCAATCACTCGCAAACCGACAACATTTCATGAGTACGATTTCTATTTTTTAATGATTTCAAGTTTAAAAAAATAAAGTGACATAATGGAATTGTTAGAGGCACTATTGCGTTTTTTAGAAATGTCGATTTAATTTGAATAGCGCAACATCATGAAAACGTCAGAAATGACTCTAATTAAATAATCTTTGTTTTTAGATGTAAGGAATTAATTAACAAACGGAAAACAAGTAAATTTGAAAGCATAAATAAAAAAACGTCTAATAACAGTGTTTTAGTCGGAGTTTAACCTAAATATCGTTTAATAAGTAGCATGATTCCACATGTGACGGTTTATCAAATGCGTTCATCCTGAGTGGCGATTCCCGAGGGGTTTTACAGTGAGCTCTTCTTTATTTGTTTGTTTGAAGATAACAAAATAGGTTTCAACAAGTAAAGCTACATTTTGCTTGATTTCACCGATGGGGATGTTGTAGGACCAAAGATTTCATAAGGCAACATGTCACGAGGTCGGTCGGTCACTTAATAAACTTAAATAGAACTGAGAGGCGTAATCGAAAACGTACCTTTTGTGTGTATAGAAGGAACTTTTCCTACATTAAATTAATTTATACTTCTTTCTCGTATTGCATTACGTTGAGTAACAAATTGACCTTGAAATTTTGCTGAATATTTCATGCTTTTCAGTGTTTTCACCCGATTGTCCGGAAAGACAGATTTTAAATTACCTATCCGTTGATAACTATAAAATTAAAATTAAAAATTAATTTTGAAGACATTTAGCGAATTTGTAAGTGTGGGGCGCTCCTTGTTACGAGGACTGTCGTTCGGTTCAATGCGTAGACTCGTTTAAACATTTATCTTTATGTCCGAGAAAAATGTCTGTCCACAACGGAAGTCAGCAACAAATATCCCTTTAATCAACGCGCAAACGTTTCGTAATAAGGTACGTCTTTAAAAAGTGCTGTCTAACTGCATTTCGTTGACTAATCTCTTTGTACTGCTTTTTGCACGGTGAGGCCAATTAAAAATTTGACACTTTTGGCGGTTTCTTTCACGCTCCTGAGCGATACTAATATTTTATACTATAAACGTAATAGCACGCCTTTCCCTATATATATATATATATATATATATATATATATATATATATATATATACCAATTCACTGATTTTGCTCAATTTTAGACTTCGTTCTTCGATAATGAATGCACAGTAGAGAGCTAATATAAATACTAATATTTTGCTGGAACTATTAATTTTTTACTCGTTCCATTTCTGAATGAGATATGGACAGGCGCTAAACTACGCGAAAAGTAATTTTAAAAGCGGAAAATGACCATTCCATTGTGGTCATCTATGTGAAATCAGGTACAATTTTGCAAACGGCAAACTTAAACGAAGGAATCCGTATCTGCATTATTACAGCAATTTCGGACATCAATCCACCGAGATCTGCTCGTCTGACATTTAGAAATTGATAAAACCTCCTATTTATTCATAAAAAACGTGTGCGGACTTAAAATAAAATTTCAAGTTCGGCTTAATCTTTTTATTCATACTTTGGCAGGTGTACTTAATACCTTTTTAATATTAAAGTCGCTCAGATGCGTACGCAGAGTTTTTAGCATGTATTAGTATGGAAGATTGCATAAATATAATCAAAACTCCATTTTCGCCAAAATTAACTCATATTTTACTTGATATACTTACGCTAACACAATTTCTGCACAAGAAAAAGAACATTCTATTGAGGTAAAGTGGATGAGCGAACAAAATGCTTAACGTTAAACGCGTGCAGAAATTCTCTGATCAGATTTCGTTTTCTGATTTCATGAGATATGTCGCGTGCTGTACGTCTTCAAGTGTTTGGGTGTACGGAGTTTACCAAATGGTTCGTCGCATCATGTTCATCTTATTCTTAAGCCCAAAACTGAGCGCTTCCCGTTCGTTACGTATTGAATCCAGGGTCCTGTCGTTTCTTTTTCTGATAAGGATACTATTATGTTGAAGGTTTTCTAGATTTCAATATATTTATGATATTTGGACGTCGGAATCATTTAATACTCAGTTGATATCAAATAAAGTCACCCACTTCGGGCTATTAATGATGCAAAATTTTGACCACTTCAATGTCCCCAAAATGAGCATTATTTTTGTGCACTTACTGATTTTTTTCTTTAGACATAACAACTAGCCGAAGTCAGTTAAAATTTTACGAAATTTCCATAGTGTTTTACGGTGACACAAATGAGTGCCCACTTCTCTTCCCTGGTAGGGCCTTAACGAACACGCGACTGAAGATTTGAAAATAGAGTATACTTTGAAACTCAAAATGCATACGATTCTACAAAAACATGGTTTTATACAAGCAAAAAAAAGGATTTTCAAAGCCTATTTTCACTAGTATATATGTTCAACTTTAAAGGATTTAAAGGCCCACTTAAAAAAATGCCTGCTAATTAAACGAGAATTTTAGCAAAGATGACTATTTTATGCGGGCGAAAACTGCATACCAGTCACAATGCAATGTCCGGGTTGCAATATCGTTGAATAATATTGCGTGTCAACTTGCTTTATACATTCTTATTACATTGAAATAGCCTTTTAGAATTCCGTATAAAATTTAATGGGGCTGGATGATTAGCCCACATTGTAACAACCACACAGATAAGAACCCTTTGCGAAAGTTGGTTGATATATTTTAATCGTATTTTGTTTGTTTGTATGCCGTTTTTCCGAACAGTATATGATAGATCTCACGGAAGTCCACCTTAAGGATTAAAATGTGTTGTTGGATTAATAAATGTTGTCTCAATTATGTTCTATAACTCGGCATGATCCTAAGCAACCAAAGACACCCCGGGATGTTAAACTTGAATGGGCTTAATTATGGTGCATTGGAAACTACGGCTTGTAAGATTGCCTAGAAATGGAGGACAAGTTTTTCTACTGAATGTTAGAGATCACATCAATTCGAGCATATTTTATTGAATGTGTCCAAAATGTACGTTCGTCTGCCCATTTAAGGACTAACTGCATTGCATTTTGTAAACAGTGAAAGGATCCCTTTTAGTGCAAAGACACCCTTGTAACTATTAGGCCCTTCATGGTTGGTAGATGCTTAAATGCATTTCATCGCCTTCAAACATTTGTGGATATTTCTTGCGAAGTAAACAAGACCGTCCCCCCTCAGATCAGGGCTAACATTGTTCACTTTCCTGGGTTGGAGATAATTCGTGTTCCGCTGACACGCCACCTGAAAGCAGTCTGCGCCGACATGATACTCAGATAAAATTAGAGCCATGCCAAACTTTAGAGCCACACATGTTTAAATCACGAAGCGTACGTCAATCACTACGAAGGTTCTGGGTTATTTCAACTCACCTTACGAAATACCAGACGAACAAAACTTACAGAGTTGACCTCCATGCCAACGCACTGCTGGCCGAATTAAACACAGTTTTTGGTACCAAGCCAGTTTATGCATTACCACTACCTACAACTTGAGAAAATTTCTGATAATAAATGATAGGGTTAGGGCCAAAGGATAAAAACGCCGTCGGGCTGTGGATGTCAAAATTTCCCCTTCTGCATAATTAATCCATAAGCAATTATTTTATGCCGTAATTGAGGTTATTTCACTTATTGCTGTCTACGTCCGAGCTTGTATGGCAGATCGTAAAGGCTTTGAGGGAAGCGAATGCAATAGACAAATCTAAAATTATCCATGCTTTTAGCAATTGAGACATTCGAAAAGGCAGTTCACCTTCTGTGGATAACGGCGTCCACTACCCGCTAAAATACTTAAAAGTGTCGTACAGACCCTCTGCGAATGACGTGAATAAGGCGGTACGTAAAATATGTTCAGAATTGCACGCATGTTGGATTGAAAATAACATGAATGACGCTGTCATAAGGGCCACAATGGTGGTGGATTGAGTCCAACACGAGTGCCGTTATCATAGGGGCCTCAAAGAGAAGAGGTCATTCAGCCCGATTGTCGGTACTACAGTCATTCATTCCACAAATGTCAAAATTTTTACCAACAGGACAAGTAAGGCCTCGGGTTTAAGGATAATGAAATTATTTCATGTATCCTAGCGCGTTTATTAGGTTTGTCTAGATAATTTTTATTTTAGATGATCGATGTCGACAAAGGGTTATTTAAGAACGATTGAGGACATATTTGCATGGTTGTGGCATAATCAGCTAGAAAATCTTCTTTAGTTCGCATTATCTGTCGGATTCTGAAAGACAAATGTTGGCCGGGTAATCGCAGCGGCCGCTTCGCCTGATAAGCTACACACAATTTTAATTCCACGGTGTAAACGCCGTGCTCATACCGCTTTTTCGTAAGCCTGCACCTGAATAACATTTTAATCTACGCCCTCGCTGTGTAGCGACATTACTACGTCCACCGTTGGCTGTGTATATGCAGCATGCCGCGTGCTTCAGCAAACGGTGATTACAATATTCCGATGACAGTGGTTGCAGGATTTCCGTACGTCAGTTATTGATTCCCAGGCCCAATCGTCCATTCTTTTGATAAGGCTACTTTTTCAGCTGTTCCAAGATTATGGCAACCTCGATATATGAGGGATCCCTCTATTTGTGTTTAAATTCCGGTTACATATAACATTTTAACGTCATCGTACAACATTCGAGCATATTAAATGCCGTTTAATGCCCGTCCTCTGCCTAGTCTTTAACAGACCCGCACCGTTTTACTGGTCAGTCTGATACGATAGTTGGTCAAGTAATCCTGATTTTACCATAGTTAATCATCTATTCTGGAATGTAATGTAATATATGCATATAATGCCTTTTTACTTCCTTGCTTTACCATACCCTGAATTTGAACCCATGGACATTTAGTCTGCTGGTTCATTAAATCTCGATCGGCACATATCAGATTTCTCAGCAACAGCGAAAGTTTCAAACTTATTTAAATAAGGAAACCATACCAAACGCACTTGAAAAGGCAAATAGTTAAAGTGCAGCACACATAAAACCATAAAAACTTACATTCAAGTTACGACTCCATAAAATGGCATCGGTTACTGACTCAATTAATAGGGAATTTGGACGCGTCCTTCATGCCACTGCATGCGCGAATCGCCGTCGGCTGTTTAGGCGTGTCGGTGGGTCGATGTCTCGCGTCGGTCGTCTGATCCCCGGCTGGCTCTCTCCCCCTGCCGTGCAGGTAACAACTGTTGAAAGAAGCGCGATTTGTTCGCCAGTGCTGTCGGCCGCGTCCGAACTGACTGGATCCTCGTACGAAGTGCCTCGTTGGTCGGATTGAGATAAAGGGCTCTGTTAGTTGTGTCAACTGGGGACTAACTTGCAAGAACCAGTCTGCCATCTTGTCGCTGGCTCGGCATGAGGCTTATCTCCCAAAAGTTGAAGATGTGCTTCTCCTGTTGTATGTGGTCATATACCAGTGACATCTTCTCCTCGCGGTTGACTGCAAGCTGGTGCTCGTAAAATCTTGTGCAGAGACGTTTGCCCGTTTCACCAACGTACCTTGCACTGCAACCCGAGTCTTGATACGATCCTGCCACTCTCGCATCTGTAATTGCCGACGAGCTACAAAACAGCATATTTCCGCATGCCGGTCGATGGACACCGTGCAATCTTCATAAGGTATGTTGTACACCACTGCTGATTATTCCGTTGCTGGTAGCTGGTTTTTATTGGCCACACCAATCTCAAAAGGGCTCAGGATTCTTGCTGTCCCATCATAAACTATCCTCATGTAGGGGATTGCAAGCCAGAACATCGGGTTCTCATCGTTTACTTGTTCGCGGTTAAATCCTCTTCCGCTCTCATGTATATATAATCGTGGGTGACCATTTGGTGGGAATAAAGAATGTCGGAACTTCACTTCCTCGTGCTAAAGGCATGCCAGAAGAAAAGACTAACTATGGTAAAAATCAGGATTACTTGAACAACCTTTGTATCCGAATGACCGGTATAACGGTGCGGGTCTGTTAAGGGCTAGGCAGAGAACGGGCATTACACGGTATTCCATTTGCTGGAATGTTCTACGATGACGTTAAAATGTCATATGTAAACTGAATATAATGACAAATAAAGTGGTCCTTCATAAATCAAGGTTGGCTTAATCTTGTAAGGACCAAAATTTAGCCTTATCAAAAGAATGGACGATAGAGCCTGGATTTCAATAACTGACGTACGAAAAGCATGAAACCCCTGTCATCGGAATATGGTAATCACCGTTTGCTGAAGCACTCGACATGCTGCATATACACAGCCACCGGTGGACGTAGTAATGTCGCTACACAGCAAGGGTGTAGATTAAAATTTTGTTCTGGTGCAGGCTTACGAGAAAGTGCTATCAGCAGGGCGTTTAAACTGTGGAATTAAAATTGTTTGTGGCATATCAGGCGAAACGGCCACTGCGATTACCCGGCCAACATTTGCATTTTTGCATGCTATTTAAAGCCAAACACATCTTACAACATCATCCTTTCCGACGTCCTACTAGATCTTACCATATAAACATTAGCGACTTAAAAAAGATCAAATACCGGTCTCGATTTTATACTCTCTTCAAGCAGGTTATGCTTCACACGGTAGCCTTGGTAGTAGATTACTTCAATTGCTTATATTCATCTCCGATTTGTTCTCTCCAATCTACCTGTTATCAAAAGCACTTTAGCGAATCATATCGTTGTCTCGTTTTTCCAGCGGCCTATAAAATAAACAGTGAATATTGTGCTGATGCAAGAATGAAATTACTGGCGGCAATTCCTTTCTTTCTTTATTTTACAGAATGCTGCTTATTCAAGAAAGGTAAATTTCCATTTTCACTATTCTTTTAAATCTATTGGCCTCTAGTTAATATGAGGGAGTGAAGTACAACAAAATATCATAGAATTGTAATTGTGTATTTATTAACATTTGTCTAACAGGGCCCTCATATACATCATATGGATAGTCCAGCGCCTTCGGTATGAGCAAGCTGTTTGCATACAAATCGTTTTTCTTTAAAGCATATTTTATCAGATCAGTACATCGTTTCATGACGAGTGGATTTAATGTACTTACCTCCCTTAAAAGTTCTGAAACAGATTCTTTTCAAAATAGTGCACAAACAGCATTCGCATGTTATGTTCGTCAATTATGTATTTGCAAATTATTTAAAACGTTATCTTCACGAGCGTAAATAATAATGATGTTGTCTATGATTTTAGATAAAGCTAGATGCCCGCGTACTAACTATGGTTTTAGTCTCAATGAAGTGGTTGCGTACTTGGTTCGGCAAGTTGATTACCGACTCTTTGAGAAAATACTAAAGAATAAATACTGGAGTTACTACGTCATAATTATAATTCCTAAGGAACCCTTGACTTTTGATTGCACATTTTTACGGGACGAATTGACAGACAGATACTGGCAATACTCATGAATAGCTCCGATCTTTAAGGCCCAGGTAAAAGTGGCCAGACAGGTAAGATAAGGATGAAAGTGTAATTTTCAAAACGTCAGCAATGTGCTAGTTGGTCAATTTATTCCACTTTTTCTTTTCCTTAATGCACATTTGAAAAAGCAACAGAACCTACAATCTAAAAAGCAAAAACTTCAACGATACAACACCGAATATTACACGTTCATGTTAGGCAGTCTGGCTCTGAATGCAACTGTCGATTTCACTTACTGGAAAGTAAATAACACGCAGCCAAAAATGATTCGGCTGTCCACTTTGAAGCTCTGCAATGCATGCACGAACATTTCGGACAGCTTATATGAACCCATCAACTATATTTTATTAAAACTGCTAAGTTTGTCTGTCAGTGACCTCGACGCCTTTCTGCAACACGACATTTTGTATGGCAAGTCTGTAGAGTGCCAGCAGTAACTATCAGCAGATCAAAACTCGGAAGACTACAATGCTAAAAATTTTGTAATGAAGGTGAACAAACGCTTTCCTCATGTGGACAGTTAACTTCTATATGCCAAGGTTTCGTTGTTTAAATAAAGTACCTTTTCTTTTTTCTGTAGAACAAATTACTTATTAGTCTGTTATTTCATGTAAGACCGACGGGACTAGGGGGATTCAGGTAAATTAGTAAAGTGGAACAAGATAACGTACTATCTTATTTCGGATTATGTAATGCTTGGTCAGGTAAAATGGATACGTTACCTGAAGCAATGTGAACTACCGAACGCCAGAGAGTTCAAATAAAAATTTAAGTGTCTTTTAATGCCACTAGTTTGCTCGAACCCCCTTCTACTCAGGAGACCGAATTTTGTTAGATACGCACCAGGATAAATCATTATGCGGAAGTAATTCAAATTGAGGTCAATGCACTCGATGCAACTTAAGGATCTACTTCGTAAAGCGAATCAATTTTCAACTAAATACGCCATGTCAAATCTGGAAAGAAGGCTTTCTTTGCAGTAAAATGCGACTTAACAAAAAACGATGACTTTCACATATTGGGCACGAAAATCCGCTTGACATTATTATATAGAACTCATGCCTTGGGTATGTGCTGTTACGAAATTGAGTGGCTTGTTTGTGCGGGCTTGGGGCTTAGCCTCGCACTCAAAAACCCTGCGTAACACACGATACAAGAGCTGATTACGATGAAAATTTTCACAAACTGCAACCGGTGTTTGGAAAAATTTCGCAATGACAGCTAAAAAAAGTTAAGGTTTTTTACCCACTACGATAATCATGGATAAAAAGTCACTCATTCAATATTTTAGTTTAAAACACTGTAAGGCAGGTAGGGCATGTTTTGACATTCGGTTTTTATGGGAGTTGCAGATAGTGTAAGATATACAAGTCTGAAGCAAGCGAATTTTTTTGTGGAGACGTGTCGCAAAGAGGTTAAATAAACGCCCTCTCCCTGTGAACAGTACGCGCCTATATAGCGAAGTTTTCGTAGGACGAAAAGAATGTGATTTAGATTTTGTCTAGATCAATAACTCGTTTCCTACTCTGCTATTTTTCATGGAACTGATGACGAAAAGAACGATTAAGGTAAATAAGTAAAGTTGTGCCAGGTAACCTGCTGAGAGGCTAAGTGGGTTAAGTGTATTTACGTTTTCTAGCAATGTCGGTTGCTTAACGCTAGGTATGTGGGATTTAACAGGAAAGGTCTTTCCTGCATGAATCACTATTTGGTATATTTAGGTTCGCATGATGTGGATTGTGATGATAACTAAGTGAGAAGCAGGTCCGATGTAGCGTCTATGGTCGTCGGCATTAATTCGACCCTTCAGCTGTAAAAAGTAACCCCAAGAGCGGTTAACAAGTCATTTATTACGTTTTCTGCAGATGTAAAATATACTTTATAAGTATTTACCTTCGGTATTACCACCTTATATAATTAAACATTCTGTTAACGGTACTTACGGGCCAACATTTATTCCAGCCGGCTGTAACAGGAAGATAAAATGTATTTTTTTATTCCTTCACGGGCTGTGGAGCATTTCAGAAGAACACTTGACGTGCTAATGCGTGCCTCCGATAAATTATCATTGGGTTTGTATATATAAGTGGAAACGAGCTACAGACTAAAGCGTGCAAGTGATAAGAGCAATCGATTGCGTCCGGTCTTTCCTGCAAACGGGGTATGCAAATAGATTGGGTTGGAGGGGTCATAGGAGGCAGTTGGTGACAGTGAGGGTTAGGTTGAGCCGTGTCACAGGAAGAGGGGTCGGGGAAACGGGGACGCGGAGTCCTGCATGCGGTTAATCAAACCTGGCCCTCGGTAGACGCCGAGCTTGTTAGGCTTCATTGGCTGCGCAAGTCGGCGCCTATGCGTAACAATACGAGAACGTCTGCCGGCATGTGTAATGAAACTCCGAATCATGATTAGTTATGGTTTTCCCAAATATCCAATATTAGAGTTCGTGTGTTATACTAGACAATTAAGACTAAAAGAAAATATGCGATGAGTCCCAGAGATATACACATTGCTACACTAAACCCATTGTGATAGGCCCTGTTTCTGGTTGAAAACGTTTACCGTTGATTTACGAAATTCCAGTGAAATACCTAGGTCTGTGGGATAAAATTAAATGACTGGAATGCCTGACGGTCAGTTTGGGTGGCTTCTTATTGCTTGGTTTCGATTGCACTAAAGTCAGCCCAACAGTATTGTCGAAAATGTCTAGTGTCGAATAAAAGATTCAAGGTAATGGGAACATGACATATTTAGACATATAAAGAGATGCATTTGAGGCTTAATGACGTGACAGAAGTACCTCAGAATGGCTAGTTGGTCATCAGATATTTGAAGTTGCCTGGCAGCAGTGAGAAATTCTGCGTGAGAGGAGTAATGTCATGAAATATAACTCCGACGCTTCCAAAGGCATAGGGTTTTTATGGTTATGCGATAAGCCAAAAAATAGGGGACTTGTGTGTATGCGAATTCATGTTAACGACTTATGCATTCAATAAGAATGTCGTCCAGAAATGCAGAGCAAACGAAAGTCTTGTTCTAGCGACTGCTAATCCTTCCTCCTGGCTCCACCCTGAGGGTAGCTACTTTTGTTTAATATGCAACGTTTGTCTATGCGGCTGCCATTGCTTTTGCTTTCTGTAGGTAGGGTAAGTACCCACTGTGTGTGGGTACTGAGCGTAGTAGATGTCGAGACCAATGTATCCTGCACATGGTAATTGTTACACACGTTACCGAACTCCAAACTGACTCTTATTAAAGGCCAGACCACTTACCCGCAGTAATGGCGGGTTAAACTATAATATTCGATGGGTACTTGCGTGTCTGAATACAAGGTGATATTTTTAACTATCTAGAATATGTGGTACATGCTTGGCGACCCTGACATCGAAAGGAGGTGCATTCTTGTGAGTGTTCAGAGACATGATGCAAAGGCTACTCATGAAGCCACTCATCTTACGTACGAGCTGCCAACAACGGCCTCAAACTCCTATTCCTTGCACCACAGGCTGGACTACTATGACCTCATAGCAACGGTCAAGTTGCTAAGAAAAGGGCATTCGGATATTAACTAAAAACGTCTTTTTAAATTGGCGTTAAAAACTAATTTCAGATGTCTCGACTGCAAGATTAAAGAGGAATGGTGCCTCGAAAACCTACGTTCCACTATTTTCTTGCGGAGAGTTATCTGCTAATAGAATTATTTGTAAAAGTTCGCGGTGAATTTCCCTTAAATTCGGTGTGTTCAAAAGGCATCTGAATAATAATTTAAGAAGCGACCCGACCTGTTCAAGAACCGTCTAGTGATTGTTAAAAGGAGTATCAACATACTGCAAGCATTAAGCCAACAAATACTTCGAGGGAAATTATTCTTGACCCAGGTGAAAATTTTCGCAATCTGAAAGTCGTGAACGAATTGTCTTGTCGCCGTTTTGCAACTTTTTGTGAATTCATGTCCCACCTTTAATTTTACGAATCCCGCACATTAAAATAAATGCAAAATAATTGCAATATACGTGTTTTCGTTTAGCCGTGTGCCGTTTAAATAGAGTTTTAAGAGCTTCTGTCGTTTACACCAAGTACAGTGATTGATTGACTGGTGGTGATTTGTACCGAATAATGGATTGCTTATTGTAATTTTTATTTTTCTATCCGTGAAAACGGCCAAACACCGCCTATGGGGGACATACTACAGTAAAATATGTCCTGTGGCTTATAAAATTAACAATTCGACTTGCACTCATATCTGCCTTTTTAATTTGGAGGATAATATAAAAACGAACTCTGTCACTGTCACCAGATAACTTGTACGGTAGGGTAACTTTCCGATGAATGATGCCACAATGTACGGATAATTTCCCCGCAATAGTTTGTAATTGACGTCACATGCGTCACTCCTGTTCGACACCCTATACAATCTTATAATAACCCCATATTTCAAACCAAAGTATGCTGGCCTGCATCCAAGGGCTCTCTTCAATACGTGCTCCTAAAGCCAAATGCCTGCCTTTCCTAGGCATATTAGGTAATTAATCGTTAAGATTGAGAGAAACAAACTCAAGGTGATGTATACGGTCACTTATCCTACCACTTCTACGGTTATATCACTGCGAGAACTCACCGACAAGTAGGTGGAACAGGATATTTACTTGAGAGGCTTTACAAAAGACTGACCTGATTGAAGAAAGAGTACAAATACAAGGGCAGCACATCGCAAAGATAACTGAATATTTGCAGTCAAATCCAGATGAAAGGTTCGGGAATCCTTAGCGTCTTCGACCAACAAAGACAACACCCGCGTCACTGGCAATCACAATGTTGATGCAGAGCCAGCGTCGATCACTAAAAACTGATTGTCATTAGATACGCTGTGATGCATTTCAGTGAGGCCTCGCTAAGCACTTCAAAATTTGGGTATTATGAAGATAGACTCAACAAAATGGTCGTCAAATACAAAATATATTTGTGTTAGTAATTTATAACACGAAAGCTAAAATGTGTGGGGAGGTTGGTAAAGGTTTATACCCAAAGAGAATTAACACACCTTCTTGCGCACCGTATAAGTAAGCCTAAAATATGTGTGCGAGGATGACATGCATGGCCCATGGCATGAGAGTACAATAATTCCAATCTT
>CACRXP010000703.1:59235-86211 GCA_902702965.1 Spirometra erinaceieuropaei | reverse complement strand
CCGCACAATTAACATAAATCGTGGACGATTTTTGCAGAACAGTTAAGGAGTAAGAACGATTATTCAATTAATAGGTGTGTTCAGGCAATGTCTACAGGTAAATCAAGATAATTTACTGACAAATGTTATCAGGCTTGTTGCGGAGAAATTTTTTTGGATTCATTTTATTGACGTTATGCGCCACAATTAAAATAAATACTCTCGGTTAATTTTCTTAATGGGAAATGATGTGATCATACACATGTAATAAACTCTTCATGCAAAGAAGGTAAATGTTTAATCACAAGGAAAGTAAAAACACAGAAAATTAAAATACACAGCCATTTTTTTCATACTTCTTTCTGCAACATTACATCAAATCAACATAGTAAGCAATCGTGAAAAAATGTGAATTTACCCCATGTTGTTAAGCAGCATTCAGCATAATGTAGCAAAAAATAAAGTACCACCAATAACTTCATTCTTACGTGAACTACTAGGCATTCTTATTTTATAGAGTCCTATAGATTAAGTAACCAATTATGTAATTCGAAGAGCTGTTCTTTTCTTACCAGTCAGACATTGTCGGTAAATGATAGAGAGGCGTTTGCTAGTTAATTATTTTCTAAATGCCCTCTCCTTAAGATAAACCTACTGATACATATAATCGCGCATGGTTTTTTTTCAAAAGCGACTACCTATGGACTGATGAAACACATGACCATTCAGATCACAAAAACAAAAAACAATATCTGAAAATATATTGTTGTGGAATGCTTGCGGTTTTAAAACTGTTTAATGGAATTCGAACGTCCATTCAATTTGCATGAGACGTGATGCCTTAGATCGTAATTCGATTGCGCGCTTAAAAGTTCTTGTCTGTAGACAATATATGCCTTTTTATCTACTGCTTTGGAGTTTACTAAAGTTGATAATTTACAAAATGAGCTTCTGTAAGTTCAAGAAGTGTAGATTTCCTATACGCAAATTTTTAACAAAGTAAATAACATAAAAAGAGACGGTGCTGTTGGCATGAAATTGAGTCAAGAGAAATCGGGTAATGTTTAAATGCGGACAAGGCCAGACTCTGTACAGATATTGGAGTTAAATGAGGTTCCCTTTGTTATGGGCCTGATTTTTCGCCTAGTACATGAACTCCGCTGATTGAATGTTACAAATAATCCGTATGAATGTTATCTATAGCACGATAGCCGCAAACATGGGTTAAATACGTAGATGTGTATTTGGAGTTCGGAAAACGCGTCAAGTAACCAAGTACAATTAAGATCGATCAAAGAACGTCACAGTAGCGCATTTATTTTCAATGACGGATAAAACGTAATAAGGATAAAACTGAAAGTTCAATTTCAAAACCGCAGTATGCGCAGTGAGTGGGTTAACTCGTGAAATGTCAACCCAAATTTCGAAATGCATTTTCGTTTCGAGGAACAAAAATTAAGAAAGGTTGTAAAACCAATCATCGTTGATTTTCAACGCCCTTAAAAATTCAATAAAATTTCACAAAAACCATGCGTACAAGTATTAATTCTGCTGTTCATTAGGCAGAAAATTACGACATTTCTAATTTTAAACTCGAAGGAAGGGTATAATTTGGATTTAAATAGTTTCTTATTGTGAGATTATTTTGCTATTTTGAAATAGCCCTTCCTAATTCGTCATGTTCTGGATCAAATATTGTTATTTTAAACGAAATTATGCCCTTTCTTAGAGGATAAGATTAAAAGCGGACTCAATTCCCTTCCGTATGAAAAGGAAAAACAAATGTCTTATGCATGTTTTCTATGAAATATAATTGAATTTTTGAGGACATCTAAAATCAATGTAAAAATGCATGCTAATAACGCAGCCTTTTTAATACAGATTTTGGTTTCTGATGCGAGCCTGAAGGAACCTCTTGCAAAAGCCGGCATCCTGAGATAATTGAATTCGTATAGATTTACGTCGCAATGTGATTATTTTTACAAATCTGCTTACTTAATCTTTTCGAAAGGAAAACTTGGTTGACATTTCCTGGGATAGACAGCCTATTTTAAATTGCTTGAAGACCCATTCACCCCACGAAGAATCGTTTTTTAAAGTCGTTTGACGGTGAGTCAGTCGGGAATGGCAATTACAGTGTTGTACTTACATCCTGTGTTGATTCTTCTTGACTGCCTTGTCTAGATGGTTGATCATTGGGTAAATATGTCAATGATCTTCGGAATGCGACTCACACCCACGTTTACTATCATCCCATGATTACTGCACAGCGTGTTTTAGAAGGTTAAACGTCCAAAGTTCAATCGTTTCATTTGTATCGATTTATGTGTCGTAGTGTAAGCCCGTAGGTAATTCAGAAGAGTCGTGTTTTTATGGGTTTCTTACTACGGGCTAATAAAATTGGGCGTATTTGACGTTGCGTTTTTAAATAAAACCTTATTTAAGAGCGAAGTTGGCTTAAACAAAAAAGTCAATTGTGCAATGATTTACCGTACTAACAACACAGATATTACCTCAAAGCCTAGACACGCATGTTTCACCGATCCTATGCCGCTGCCTGGCGCAGCTGCGAGGGGGTCGGCACGTCAGTGGGTCCCCCAAGTTTCCCCGTGTGTTTGCTAGTGTATGAACTCCAATTACAACTTGCCTTGTTTAATTTCCAAGGAAATTAATGCGCGCACTTGGAGGAATCTTTCGAAACGGGCCTTTACAGGCACGGTCCACAGTTTGATATGAATATTTGAGCTGAAATCCATCATCTGCAGCGGAATAATCGCATAATATTTACAAACCTTCAACAGACAGACAGTAGTATAGAACTGTATGAAGTCGTTCCTCGAATTTGGTGCAACTGTAGGCAAAGCAGCCACGTCGGATAAACCATAAAACAGCCCCCAACGCAAATGGCCGAACATGCCGCAGCAACGCGGAGACATGACACCAGCTCCCAAGTTGCGTCACATTAAACGATATTCCCCCACACATTCAAATTCGAAGAGGCCGAAATTCTCACTGCAAGTGACAGCCGCGTGAGCCTCTAGCCACTTGAATCATGGTTAACTGACCTCCAGTCATCTAACAATTGCAACAACCTTCGCGTTTCATAGTCCGTGATGAGACTTCTCCCAGGCAAAATAATTACTGGCTCGGTAAACACACAGCTTAACACTGTTCCCAACCCCAGGGTCGGTGGGTCAGTTGTTCGTGCAAGCACCACCCCAACACCCAGCGCACGTGACGAAATCGCAGCAAATAACCACGCGAATGTCGACGACAAACAGTCGTTACACCAAGTGCAATGATCCCCAATGAACAGCGGGGGGCCGCGAATATTCATAAGTATGCGGTACTATGTCGACAATATCCTATAAATACTGCAGCCCCTTTTACATGAGCTACCGTTTCTGCTACTGTTTCTGATGATAGGTTCGAGCAGGAATATGAAACGTTGGGCGTGTAAGGCTGTTGTCAGCGATCGTGCCTCCTCGGTCATTGAGTGCGTCTGTGTACCTTCCTCCTGAGTTTGTGGGATCTGAATTGTAGGCATATAATTCAGTTCACATGTAGACGCTCATTTCCTCTGTCATCACCTTAATTTCTATCACCAGAAATGATCTAAAGTGTTAAGCAGCTTAATTACCCAACGAAAACGATAGTCTACCAGTAAGAAACGTCTGGAGTCGTTCATTGAATCTGGTGCAGCTGTGGACAAAGCAGATACGTCGGAGAAACCAGAAAACAGCTCCTATCGCAAATGGCTGAACACGCCGCAGCAATGCGGAGACATGACACCAGCTCCCAAGTTGCGCAAATTCAACGATATTTGACGCCACATTCAAGTCCGAAGAGGTTAAACTTCTCACTACAAGTGATAACCGCGTGAGCCGCTGGCCACTTAAATCATGGCTCATTGACCAACCCAATCTATTAACAAATACGCAAATTCCGTTTCATAGTCGGTGCTGAGACTTTTACCAGCCAAAATAATTATCCACTCGGTAATCACACATTTTAACACTGTTCCCAACTGCAGGGTCCGTGGGGCAGATGTTCGTGTAAGCAACACACCGACAAAAATTGCACGTGATGCAATGGCAGTAAACAACGACGCTAATGTCGGCATAAAACAGTCGTCACACCAAATGCAATGATCCGCGATGAACAGCGGGGGGGCGTGAATATTCATAAGTATGCGGTACTATGTCGACTATATTTTATAAATACTGCAGCCCCTTTTGCATGAGCTACAGTGTCTGCTTTTGTTTTTGATGATGGGTTCGAGCAGGAATATGAAACGAGTTGCTTGTAAGGCTCTTGTCAACGTTCGTGCCTCCCAGGTCATGGAGTGCGTCGGTTACAGCCGCCTTTCTCCTGAGTTGTAGGAACTGAATTTTCGGCATATAATGCAGGACACATGTAGACGCTTATTTCTTCTGTCATCACCTCACCTTCTATCATCAGAAATGATCTAAAGTGTTAAGCAGCTTAAAAGCACAACGAAAACGATAAACTGTCTAACACAGTTCTTAATTTGACCAAGGTTTGGATGACATGTAGGAAACATTGTGTAAGTATGTGTTATATATCGAATGAACAGTGAAAGCTACGTCCCTTATACTGCAGATGTGTGAAGCCTTTGAAATGCTAACTGCACTTGCATAAGGGGCACGTGGGGAATTTTTGGCGCGGTTCCTCAAAGGAATTTTGACATTGTTTTTAGAGATGCGAAAGTGGGTGGCCTTCTGAGTTGACGTGGTCGGCCTGTGTGACAAGTCGGTGTAGACTGCAACGTACGGCGTTGAATTTCCGTCGTCATTTAACACGAATTATCGCCACCGCAAACTAGCAAACAATATCAAGTTGCTAAGTAGGCAGATAAGAATTTGGTTCATTGACATCGCGGATTATGTTAAGCGGTCAGACCTATAGCAGCTCTCAAATTCGAAGTAGGTCAATATCCTCTCGGCAGATCGACTAAGACTTGAAACTCTAATTACACTCATCCAAACGACATCGGAGGAATTTTGGATACGTTTGCTCAGACAGATTTTGGCAGATTCTTGTCAACTTTTTGAGATATCATCCAATTAACCTGCCGATTCAACCATCCGCAACTTGTAGACATGTAGCGATTGCTCTATCTTAGTTGTAGTAGTCTCAGCTAGGCATGGATGCTGCGAATTGCGGTCCACGTCATGACTTGGGTGGCAAATATTCTGTTCTGTTGCATCAGGCGTCGGCTGTCTATTTCTCCGCTCTATTTGGCGGCGCTATTCGAACTTTCATAATATGCTTTTTCAGACAAATGTTAAGTCGTAGCCGAAAGCACGTCCAGACTGAGGCATGCCGCCAGCCCAAAACCTTGCTAGATTTGCGGATTTGAAGCATTAGAGGACCAGAGATGGGAATTGAGATTGACATTATCTTGCCAATGCTTCATTTTAAATATTTCTGAATTACAGGTCGTTTATGTGAGCTTATGCTTCACATTTCAATCACTGATAAATGCAGGATATTGTGATACTGTGCTTTAAAGGCCACTCAATGAGCGACATGCTTCTGGACAGCGGATCGGGTGTTTCACATTACGTTACCGTTACCCAAGAAATATTACAGTCGTAGTTTTCAGTGACGACCACCAGTGCCTAATTAACTATGACGACAACTTACTGGCTGTACAAAGACTAATTTGCAATCCCCTCCTGAACCTATTACACTGCATATCATATAGGGTTGTTATATTGATGAGACAGCCGCGAAGCTGCAATCTTTGATTTTGTATTGCTTGTCGCTTGGTAGTGGATATCCGTACACTGTCTTATGTAATTCTTCCTGCAGCTCACCGATATATAGTGTTTTAACATTGTTGGACGACTTGTGCCACATAGGTCTTTTTTGTTTATCAGAACGTACAACTGTTTGCCGTAAATTGGTGTCAGTAAGACAGGTGATAATGAGTTTAGATTGTCAATGATCATTAATTATTTAAGCAATATATTGTTTAAATGCCGAATACTGTGGTTTCTAAAGCCTCCGATAATCAATTTTGTTCTTATTGACAGCGATCAAATTGGCAGATTTGGAACTTCTAGTCTTGTCTCGACTCATAAATAATTCATTCAAGTCTACTTTCTACGACCTAGTTCCGCGTATAATTGTTTATTTGTCATCACTACAAAGGCAATGGATCTAATAAAGCACTGATATGCTCGGGAACAGCCAGTCCTGTTCACAATCGTCGACCATCGCTGCGTGGCAGTTATTAGTTCACCTGCACGACCACTGCGTTTTGGATAAATATTTGTTAAAATAAACATAAATAAACGTCATTCTGGTTGCCGCAAGCAAGACGGTTGACATAAGCAAAACTAGGACTTATTCCTTCAAGGATGCCATCAGTTCCTGCTTTATCATTGGTGACATTAGGGTT
This sequence comes from Spirometra erinaceieuropaei, assembly GCA_902702965.1. Taxonomy (NCBI): domain Eukaryota; kingdom Metazoa; phylum Platyhelminthes; class Cestoda; order Diphyllobothriidea; family Diphyllobothriidae; genus Spirometra; species Spirometra erinaceieuropaei. Next base: position 79,802 of record CACRXP010000703.1, on the reverse strand, counting down.
TATGTTTCCAAAGTACAGATGTCCACGACAGCATTGCTAGACATTTCAACTTCCGGCTGCAGCGTGGCAGAATTCATCAACACAATAACCCAGATGAAACATAGCAGAGCCTCATCTTGATATTAAGCATTCAGATAGAAAAACGAGAATGTGGCTTAAGTTTGCAGGGGAAGCAAAGGTGTCCCTAATACAGTTTTTTCTGGAGGAATTATTGCTTCTTCATCCGACTGATTAGCGCTTAATTCAGAAAAGTAGATGTAAGCGTGATAGAAAACGAAGAAAAAAATTAGGCTTTAACTTTGCACTTTAACTAGGACAGCAGCACGGAACCTTGAATACATATATATATATATATATATATATATATATATATATATGCCAATTAAAGCGAAAATGCTCGTCCCCGGGGAGAAATGAGAAGAAGAGGCGATCTCGGGAACCATAGGTTTAATAGCCTGACGTTTCAAAAGCAAACAAGCTTCCATCGTCGGAGGTGGGTTCTGTACGGTGCCTCACAGTATTTATGGGTGCTGAGCATGCGGGAGTGTTGTCGTTCCTGCTGCTATTCGTGCAGGATCTGCTGCGGGGGGAGGAGTTAATTGCTATCGTGTTGGTCGGTCCCTTCCTCCGTCTCCTCGTCGGGTGGGCTGTGTCGGGATGGCAACGGTCACTGACCTCGTCTGCATTGCCCGCATTTGTTGTGCCTGACCCGCGTTTCACGTAATTGTCGTCCGTAATTGTCGCGGGTCAGACACAACAAATGCGGGCAATGCAGACGAGGTCAATGACCGTTGCCATCCCGACACAGCCCACCCGACGAGGAGACGGCAGCGAAAGCGCTTGTGTCAGAGGTTTCTGACAGCATAACATCGGATTCACTAACCGTATCGCTACTGCCTCGGCCGTTGCTAGTATCCGTTGGCGTAGGCCATTAGAGAAGCATGTTGGTGTCCGGTAGACAACCTGAAATGCTTTCTTGGCATCGACTCCGTGGTTCGTATCGATTAAATGCACGAGAATAGAACTCGAAATCGACCGGGTCTAACCTCCGTCTGGCCAGGCGGACATATGTTCACGCACCCTCTTTACCAGGCGTCTCGTTGTGCGGCCGATGTATCCTGCTCCACAGGAGCAATTGAATGAATAAATGCACATTGATATCTGTATTTACCTCCCAAACGTAGGAGGGGAGAGCTTGTGAAGCATACGCGTAAATTCGACGCAGGGAATGCCCTCGTGATAGCTGTAGTTAAGCGCCGTCGGACTAGTTCGCTCTTCGCGTCTCCTCTAAAAGGCAATTTTATGAATACATCTTTCTTTTCCGCAATCGCAACAGTGGGCTTTTCAACGTGTTCCCCCAATATTTCGGAGGATGAATCTATCTGGGTATCCGTTCTCCCGAAGTGTATTCCGCAGCTGTTGAAGTTCTTCTTCAATAGCTTAAGGTGAGCAGATGCGTCGCACTCTAGCCGCCAATCCCTGGACTAAATTCCGTTTGATGTTTAGGGGAACAAAACTGTGGAAATTAACGTATTGTCCCGACCAGGTTTTCTTTCGGAACACCCTGCGCTGTATAGACCCATCCTTTTGCTTATGCAGAAGGACATCGAGAAAGGCAAGTTCGTTATCTGCCTCGGTCTCTGCAGTGAACTTTAGCGAGGGGTGCGCACTGTTGAACTTTTGGACAAGCTCCTCGGTATCGGTGGTACCATCCACCAGGCAGAAGGTATCGTCCACGTACCGACTGTAGAAGACGAGGTCATTAATGATCTCTTGCAAGCTTGTTTTCTCGACTTTGCCCATAAAACATTTGCAAGGAACGGTCCAAGCGGCGACTTAATAGCCCTTGAGGCATCTTTAAACACTGATGATTTTGTACAGTTTCTTTCGTTCATGTAATTGTATGTGCCTGAGGAAAAATTACCGAAAACGTGCGTTCGCCAACTTGACTTTTCAAAAGGAGTTTTATTTGTCCGATGCTTCGGATTCTTACACTAACTCATCATCAGATAAAATAAAACACTCAAGTAGTTCATCCCGAAAGGACTGCAGTATTTACAACATGCAGTCGACATGCTACGGCATACCTATGTCAGTTCACGCCCCCTCCCCCTTCATCAAAGGTTGTTGCTTGATGTGATGACTGTTCGGTGATCGACGCACGAGCCGTTAATGGTTGCCATTGTATCACGTGTGCTACGTATTGGTGTGATGATTGCTCAACCATTTGCTCCGCCAACCCTGACGTTGGAACCAGTGCTCACCTGTGCGTTGCCTGCCTGACCAATTACTCCTCCTAGGCGAAATCACATCATTGACGAGAATTTCGGCCTCGTCGAATTGGAACTTGTTGCTGCAGCTCGTCGGATGAGCAAGAACTTAAGAGCTGGCGTCATTTCTCCGAACTGCCGCCGCTCCTTCGGCCATTTGCATTCGGAGCAGTCTTGCGATTTCTCCGAGGTAGTTGGTTTGTCCGTAATCGCAGGTGTCTCGTCAAACGCGTAGTACGCCTTGAGACAGGACTTCAGGAGCAGAGGGACTTGGGCGTGTTCAAGTCGATTTGTCGTTCCATCGTATTCACTTTGCAGTAGCGGTTTAATCATCCCGGTCGGCAGATCCAGGGGAACAGAAGAACAAAGGGACGTAACATCAAAAGGTACCTTGACCTCATATGGAAGTAGACTTGCCCCTTTAAGTTCCTCAATAATTGTGCTGACGAAGAGACCGCAGTGTCTGACTCAGCGGTCAGGATCTTCAGACGCTGGGACAGTCACGTTTCCAGTCCATACGCTGGAGTACATTTGAGCGACAGAATGGGTCCCAACAGGTGACATTCGCATGAGACGCGATCTGCCTCAATCATGGTTTACTGGCCTTCAGTCTATAAACAGGTGCAATGACCGTCCCCTTCCATATGCACTGCTGCGATTTCGCCTAGGTGGAGTAATTGACCACGTAAGGAGTGCACAGGTGAACGCTGTTCCCAACGTCCGGGTTGGCGGAGCAGATGGTCGGGCAATCATCACACCAACATCCAACACACGTGACACGATTGCAACCATTAACGACTCGAACGTCGACCACCGAACAGTCATCACATCATGTGCAACAATCCTGGATGAAGGGGGAGGCGTGAACTGAGAGAGGTGTGTGGTAGCATGGCGACTGCATCTTGTATGTACTGCAGTCGCATTTGGATAAACTACCTGTCCCTGATGATGGGCTGGAGTAGGAATCTGAAGCGTCGGACGAATGAAGCTCTTATTCCAGAAGTCGTACCTTCTTTTCCACGGCAGCTTTCTGGGAAGAAGGAGACACGATCGCTGGAACAAGAGCTTTATTAGCCTGACGTTTCGGATTCGCACTCGAATCCATTATCAGGGACAGAGTCAGATAAGGGTAGTAAATTGCCCAGATGTTGCAGTATTTATAGGATGTAGTTGCCAGGCCTATCGCAGTTGGCAGCTCTCGAGTGCATCACGGCTCGACTGGCCAGGTGTTGAAGCATGCAGTTGCTATGCCCTTGTGTTCCGGTCAAGATTAACGATTCCCAGGCTCATCGCACACAGTCGAGTTGCTGACGGCCGGATTTCGTTATCCGTGTGGGCTCTTGGGCAATTTGGCTAGCCGGTACTGACACCAGGAACAATGGTCATCCGCGCGCTGTCCTCGCGGTTAACTACTTTGCCTAGACTTTATCTGCATTGTTTACATTTTCGTTTCCTAGACTGTGTCTAGGCAAAGTTATTAGCCGCGAGGACAGCGGTAATTGTTCGACAGCCATTAGTTTTGAACTAGGGGTTCACAGCCGGGTTATAAGGGGGATAATTACTTTAGAAGAATTAGTCTCCTTCTGAATGGGATGGCCAGAACACAATCCACATGACAGCAGTTGCGAGACAGACAGTTCAGTTTGACCGTGTGCCAACAATGGAAACTGTCAACTTCCTTGATCAGTGCGAGAGAAATATGGAAATGTTAGCTGCCCGTCTTCATCTCCCTCAAGCGCATGCTAATCTATCATTCGAAATGCATGAAGTGGTGTAACTCAGGAGACAGTCTAAACGAAATCTAGCTGAAAGTCGTGCCTTCTACTTATTGGCTGGATGCGCATAATATAACCTCAAGTTATTTTTCAATCGCAAATATCTTCAGTTATAGGCGGAAATTAATGAGGCCAAGGATCCGGCAGGTTCACGGTGTTTATAAATATCTCAAGCACATTTTTGTATCGGTCTGTAAACGTGCACGTTTAACCAAAACAATCTTAGCCATCTTAAACTTTTCGCTTTCAGACCGCTTAAATCAGGCAAGGAAAGGCAGAAAAAAACGCGCTATTTGCAAAAATAACTTCCACTGCTTTTGATGATGGGTTCAAGTGAGAGTCCGCAACGTCAGGCGAATCAAGCCCGATCGTTCATACGGAACTCACTCGTTCCGTTGTGCCGCTAGGGCTCTCTCTCGAGCCCAACAATAGGCAGAATGATATTACCGACAATGACGAGTTTGGGCTCTAGAGACAGCGCTTAAGGCACAACGGAACGAGTGAGTTCCGTATGAACGATCGGTGAGCGCCCCCTAACATTGCATACTCCCGATCGAAAACCGGCAGGGCAACGGGCTCGTGGCCCGGTGATTAGAGGCTTTGACTTCTGAACCAACAGGTCGCGAGTTCGAGGCTCGGGTTTTCCACCTTCTGCCTTGGGTATGGCTGGCTGACGACGGCTAATAAGCCAGACATGGCCATTCCAGGCTCCCTTGTCTTTGTCGGTAATAGCATTCTGCCTATATATCATGCGCCGCTGCGCGGCTGCTGTTTGGGCTCGAAAGAGAGAGCCCTTAAGGCACAACGGAACGAGTGAGTTCCGTATGAACGATCGGTGAGCGCCCCCTAACATTGTATATTCCCGATCGAAAACTGACAGGGCAACGGGCTGGTGGCCCGGTGAGTAGAGGCGTTGACTTCTAAACCAACAGGTCGCGAGTTCGAGGCTCGGGTGTTCAACACTTCGGGCTTGGGTATGGCTGGCTGACGACAGCTAATATGCCAGAAATGGCCATTCCAGTCTCCCTTGTCTTTGTCGGTAATAGCATTCTGCCTATATATCATGCGCCGCTGCGCGGCTGCTGGTTGGGCTCGAGAGAGAGCTCTTAAGGCACAACGGAACGAGTGAGTTCCGTATGAACGATTGGTGAGCGCCCCCTAACATTGGCCGGGATTGCATCAGGGCATGGGTAGGTCGATTCTTCTAGGTTTAGTAATTTATTCCGAACAATTCTTTCGGTGAAGAAAACGGCTTCGACGGTAGGCGTTTCACCGTCTTCATAAGCGGGTGAGGAAAAAGCAGGTTCACTTGTCACGACTGGCCGGAGGAACTGAGAGATATGTTCAGCCTTATCCTTGTCATCGGAGGTTTCCACACCCTCAGCCGTTCGCAGCAGTGGGACACGCTCTTTGTTCCGTGTGCTCTGTCTTATGTAGCTGTAAAGGATTTTTGGATTAATCATGGCACGGTTCAAAAGATTCTTTTCAAAAGCTTTCCTATCTCTCGCGATGATAATTTTGACCCGATTTCTGTGTAACTTATAACTGCTTAGGGATTCTGGCGTGCGGTCCGTCGGCGATCTTTTCCATAGCTTCCTCTTCTTGTTAACTTCCTTCTTTAAGGTCAGAGTCAACCAGCGAGGTCTATTTGTTAGTCTTTTGCGCATGATTGGGCAGTGGTTGGAGATGAGGTTGTGGACTAACTCTTTGAACTGACATCAAGCCTCTTCGACATCGCCGGAGAGAGTGGATGCCCAGTCGATAGGACTAAGATCCTTTTTCATCTGTTCGAAATCGCCGCGTTAAATATTAGGTCGGGAATCGAGCGGTTGTGCAGGAAGGGAGAATAACGTGTATTCCCACATGAGAACTACATGGTCACTCTGACCCAAGGGGGGGAGGCAATTCACAACGTCGATGTTGTCAGACGACTTGGTGAACACAAGATCGAGGCAAGTCATTTGTTGGCCCTCTCGAACTCTAGTTGGAAACATTACGTGTTGTGTGAGAAGCAGGTTGTCGGAGGTACGCAGTAGCTGCTGGTCAAATGCTGCTTCAGAGCAGTCGGCTGAGGCCTAGTTCCAGTCGATGTGAGGTGCATTAAAATCTCCAACGATGAGAGTGATCGGCCGCGTTGAAAATAATCTGAGCTCCTCCAGCAGTTGGGCATCCGCGTCAGGGTCATTTCTCGGGGGTCGATATACTGTCAAGATATCGAGACTTTGAGAGCCCGGTGCCCTTATGGTCAGCCATAATGCTTCGGAACTAGAAGTCAGTTGGGCAGTTTTTTCTAAAACGTGCAAGCCGTTCTTAACAAATGTTACTATGCCTCCACCCCTTCTGTTTTCTCTGTCTCGGCGGAACAGTTGAAATCCAGGGAGCATCAGCTCTCTATCATCATCCTGTTCGGACAACCATGTTTCTGTTATTGAGATAACATCTGGATGGAGGTCGTAGGTATGGATACGGAGTTCGTCCAGTTTAGAAAGTACACTTTGCGCGTTGGTATACATGAATATGAGTTTCGAGTTCATGCGAGATTTCTTTTCAAACCCGACACGGGCTACTGGGGTAGCTGTGCAGTCATTCGGATGGGCTTGATCCAGAGGGGAGCGGAATGTCGTTTGACAATCCGGTCGTTGTAGATTGTCAAGTTTTTTTCTCCGTTGGTTTGCCGTGTTCTCAATTCTAGGACAAGTTCGCGGCGTTTCATTCTCTCGTCAGGTGAGTAGTCCGGCTGAAAAAAACACTCCTTTATGTGAATGCTTCAATCGAAAACGCCTGGAAAGTATTAGTTTCGCCTGCTCAGTGTTACGTAGGACGGTTTTTAGGGGTCGTGGTCGCGTCTTAGGGGCGGCATTTGTACGGCTACCAAGACGAAACCCCTTTAGGACTGTGACATCTGTTGGTTGCAGCATTTCATTGAGGAGTTTCTGGAATTGCTCTAAGTCAGCAGTGATTCGTTCCCTGGGGGAACTGGCGGAGGACTCTGCGAGGCCCTGAATTATGTTACATTGGTCCTTGTTAAGCATTCCTCTGTTTTCTGCGATTTGGACGTCGTTGAATGGCCCTATTGCCTCGTCGAAGTTGACTGGAGAAGAGGAAGGGGCTGCCATATTGGTATTTATGTCCACGTGAAGTTCGTCCGCGGATCCTGTTAAGGCATCGTGAATAGTTGCACACTGGGATCTGTCAACAATACCTCCCATCAGAGGGCTCTGTGGAGAGCTTGACCCCCATGAATTAGAGGCTTCCTCAGCTCGGTTCTTAACTCTGTTGACATGGGAATTCGCGGTGGCAGCTAATTCCACCCTGGGTCCATAGCCATATGTCTTTGCGCTAATTGATAATCCCTCTAAGTTAGGCTCAGGAAATGAGAACACTGTCTGGGAATTATTAAGGTTGGGCGTCATCTGCCCCATTACTTCCACTTCTTCCGTTAACACATTTACATTCGTTTCATTTTCCAACCGCTTTTCGGGTAAGGCTAATATACTCTCTTTCGTATTCTGGCGACTTTTTCCTGTGTTGTTAAGTGTCGTCTTCTTCTTCTTATTCTTTTTTTCCTCGGAAGCCACGACTTGACTACTAGTAGTAGTTGTCTTATTCACCCCATAATTGCTTTCTGGGGATTCCTTACGCTGGATGGCTCTCGCTCTACTCCGAGTTAGCCTCTGCGTAGATAACATCGGGCGGTCCTCTGAAGGAACAGTCTTGTGTATAAGTTCCTTCAGCTTTCTTACTTCTTCCTCTAGTTGATGCATCTTGTAGGCTATCGTTTGACAACCATTACATGAATATCCTACCAGATCCTGCGGTGACGAATTAACAAAGCTTTTAACTGAGCTCGCCAGCCGTGCGTCGGTGGTGTAGGTGTTAGCGGAGCGAGCTCTAAGTTTTGAGGTCCCCGGTTCAAATCCCAAGTGCGCGTTACTTTGGAACACTAGTGCAGACTCCAGCATTCTGGATAACGTTTCTATATACACAAAGAGCGTAGACTTAAGTATGAAGGAAAGGCCTTTATGACGATCTTTCGGTAGATAGTAACTTCATTAGCTGAATGGGAAGGTATGGTCGAGAAGCTTCCGAGAGCAAAAATTTAGACAAATACTTTGAGGCGATGATGAAACAATGTCTAATAGTAGAAAAGCGACTCAGCGTTTGTAGAAACTTTGGATGAATTGTTCTTCAGATAATCCGACTTTCTGGGCTTGCAAGTATGAGAAACGAGGTAGGCCGAAATCGGAGTTCTGGGAATGTGCTGCAGGAGACTAGTTGGGAGGAAGATACTGATGAGTCGAATTCAAGTCTAAATTCCGGCAAGCTCTAAGAGCGTACAGTAAGTCCAAATCTCGAAGTAACTACATTCCTCGGAGAGCGATAATGTGAAACCAAATTCGAAACGCGCTATTCGCGGAATTCTAACGCGTGAACATGTAACATTCCTACACAGATGCCTAAACAGGAATTTCTTGCCAAATTCTCTGCGTGTGAATCCGGCCGTCAAATCTACCCTGGGATATCCAATTGCATCTCATTACGGCCTATGAATGCTTAGTTCGTTCATAACCGTTACCCTCTACCGACTTCATAAATTTCAATTTTCTAAAGAGCAGCACATGCCGTGACCAACTCCCTTCAGTCTTATTTAAATCCCTAAATGACACGATTACTCTTGTTTCCAAGCTCGAACGACAAAAGAAGGGGAGCGTTTGAGACGGAAAGTGGATAGCTATCTTACAGCAGACCGATACAGATCAGAAGCGTCCGAAGAAGGTCGTAAATCTCTCCTCGAGAACGCTAACAACGACAGACGAGAGTGGGCTTTCCAAGGGAGTGAATTACATTCTTTTTGACTCAAACTATTTGGACTTATTTGCGAGCTTAAAATCCATTATTTCGGCAGCAAACCTTACGGAAAACGAACGGTTTACCATCCGAAACAGCACCGCACAAGCCTTAAAAGATCGAAGTCATTTTTCAGTACTATCATATGAAGAAAAGAGTGCGTTAAAGAGTCTACGAATTGACAAAATTATTATCGTTCTCCCTGCAGACAAGGGGGCACAGTCGCAATTTTGAACAGAATAGACTACAGTAATAAGATGCTGTCATTGTTAGAATATGGATCTACTTATAAAACAATTTCAGCGGATCCTACCAAAGCTCAGCTTTCATCCATTGATAAAGTTCTGAAGCGTTTTACATGGAAGAAGCAACTGTCAGGAGATATAGCGAAATCCCTGAGACAAAATGAACTGACAATCGCGAAAATGTATTGATTGCCTAAAGTTCACAAGACGGATTTCCCACTATGATCGATAGTATCATTAATCGGGACACCGAACTACAAAAATTTCGAAGTGGTCATTCCAAAAACGTCATCCACTTTCGAGGAATTGCGAAACTTCAATTGAGAACTCAAATGAGTTTCTAAAGAAATTGGAAGGAATCACAATCTCTTCTGCTGAAATAATGGTTTCCTTCGATGTCGTGTCCCTCTTCACATCGATACCTCTAGATGTGGCAAAACAATGCACAGAAGAACTATTTATGTCCTATGATATAGACGTTCCTGCAACTGCCGTGCTCGAACTCATAGACCTATGCTTGGAAACCAACTTCTCATTTAACCAACAGTGCTATCAGCAACTGAAAGGAGCTCCTATGGGATCCCCAATATCTGCTTTTCTCGCGGAAGTCACAATGCGGAAACTGGAGACTAAGGTTTATCCGTCAATTAAACCTAAATTGTGGTTGCGATATGCAGATGACGCTTTTGTTATCGTTAAAAAGGACCAATTGGAAGCGCTCAACAACAATATAAATTCGACGTTTCCGGGGATTACGTTCACACTCGAGTAGGAAGTCGACATTAAACTGCCTTTCCTGGATGTTCTCGTACAACGAAAGACTGACGGAACACTACGTACCTCAGCTTACCGTAAAGACACTTACGCGGAAATCATTCTACCTTACGAGAGCAATCAGCCAATCTCTCACAAACGGGGTGCTGTCAAAAGTCTGCTTAATCGAGCAAAAACACATTGCTCTGACGCAGGAGGCTATCAAGGCGAACTAAAATTATTGTGTGAATTGTTTTCGCGAAATGGGTATCCAAGAGATTTTGTGCGCGGATGCATGAGGCAGAAAGAGTCGAAGAGAAAGGAGATAGGTAGTCCAAATCAGACGGCAGACAAAAACTTGGCGGACACTTCCTTACATTAAAAATGCGTCTGAACTCGTTGAAATACACTAAAAGAAGCACCAAATTCAGGTGGCGCACCGACCGACGACTACTTTTCGCACTCAGCCCGTGCACTCCAAAGATAAGGTTAACTATCTGGACAAAAAAGAAGTCGTTTACAAGATCCGTTGTGATGCGTGTGATGCCGTCTATTGCGGCCAGACTGGAAAATGCGCCTCTACACGCATTCACGAACACCAGTTGGCAGTGAAGAGGCGAGACCATCTGTCTCTAGTGGCCGTGCACACCCTGGACACCAGGCACATTTTCGCTTGGGAGAAAACTCTAAATTTCGCTGTGTGCCCCTCAAAGAAAGACCGATAGTTCCTTGAGCCATGCACTTAGACGAATCAGGCATCAACCGGCACATCGAGTTGGATGTCGCGTACAGGAATCTGAAGGAGAGATGGAAGAGGCGAGGGCCAATCCGAACGGACTGACACACACGCTGACCGATGACTGGCATGAACGTCATGTGATTATCGATTTTTATGTACACTTAGGATGCTAACTGTGTTGGCGCATTTGCTCTCCGTCTGCGCCTGACGACGACTTGGGAACCGGCGTTGGAAAGTTGCACAATAAACTTCCTTTCGTAAAGCACACATTCGACGTCGACATATATATATATATATATATATATATATATATATATATGCTGGAAAACGGGCATCCCAAGAAATTTAATTGAAAATAAGTAAGATTCTTTGGGAAGGGAATAAATTATAATGAGTAGATTTTCGAGTCTGGTTCCCCGGCTCGTCGTCAGACTTTTGGGCAATGTACAAAAACAGTTAACTATTTAACCGTGTCAAACAAGTGACTCTATGGTTGCCTGAAGCCTGCGCCAATGCGCGTCAACGATTTCGTCATCCCTACGGCATTGGCTGCGCTCGCATCCATTTGTCCTTGAGAAATTTGTATGTGGCATCTAAATCGATATGCCGACTGATGCATGCCTCATCTGACTGCATTGCTTCCAGGAATTCGCGGCCTTTCCTTGGGTTGGTTTTGACCACAGTAGAGGAAATGCTTGCGTCAGCGTTTTTTGACACCATTGCGCCAGATTCGTTAGTCGTGTAACCACAGCCTCGGTCGTTGGTAAAACCCGTTGGCGTAGTTAATCTGAACGTCGTCTTTGGTATCGACTCAGTGATTCGTATCGACTAAATGTCTAAGAATGGAACTCAAAATCGACCAGGTCTCACCTCTGTCGAGCAATGTGAGCATGAGTTCGCACAGCCTCTTTGCCAAGCGTCTTACTGTCTGCCAGTGCATCCCGCTTCACAGGATCAAGTGGATGAGTAAATGCATAGTCTGCCTTTAACTCCCAAACGTAGAATAGGAAGGTGTGTGGGGCAAACACGTAAATTTGCCGCGATGAATGCCCTCGTGATAGCTGTAGTTAAGCGTCGTCTGGTTAGTTAGCTGTCTGCCTCTCCTGTAAAAGGTAGTTTCATGAATACAGCCTTTCTCTGGTTAGTTACTTACACTGCAGTAGTGTATTGATTCCAAATTCACATTTATGTGCTCAGAGAATGAATATTTTGATCGTGCATCCAACGTTGCTTCACTGCGCAGAATTCTGCTTTTTAGTAAAAAGTAATAATCATTTTAGAACATTTGTATAATGCCTCAATCCATGAAAGAATCGGCAGAGCAGATTACGCGAAATATCTAAATATGCACATTTATATTACAATATCATGTATTAAGAGTAAATATGTTGAGTAAATATTATCCCGGTTGAAGCCACTTTCTCCAAAAAATTATGATTTATTTTTTAATAATTCTTTAAATGCTTATATTCCTAGGAATACACAAATGTGCAAGAAGTGGCAGTGGCATTATTCTCGACGAAGTCGCGGAGATTATGGCACACACGGACACTCGTGCAAGCAATGAAGAAAAATGTTCTACATGAAAATTCGCGTTTGAAACTGAAAGTGCTCATAAACCGGAGATCCTTCATTTTGACTGCACATTCCCAGGAGATGTAACACCCGCCAGCTACCTACTGCAAACATGCGGATTATTTTTTCTAGAAGCCAAATTACATATAAAAAAGCAAGCAGGATAATAAGCATGAAGCGCTCTCATGTTATATTTTTACTTAGTTGTACTTGGCAATGCACACACATTGTTATAATCGACTTGAATTTTCTATTAACAAATAATATCGCAAATGTTTGTTTACTTGTGGAATACAATCGGATATTCTCTGGCCGATCAATCTGACTTGACATTAGAGGCGACTCTCGATATCACTTATTGGGGAAAGGGAACCAACACGCCAAATATGATTCGAATGTCTTCCCTTCAGTTACGCCGTTCACATGCACATGCTGCTTTATGAAGTGATGAGGACTTAAATTACATATTATTAGGATTACTAAAGATGCCTTCTACCGACGTTTACTCGTTTCTGAACAGTGGTATGCTGGATACTCACTGCATAGTACGCCCTAACAAATATGAGCGTAGAAAAACAGTCGACCGTAAAGAGACGATTGCTTTGCAATAAACATATACGAAAACGTTCTGTATTTTGAGATCTAACTTCTGCATGCTCGGCTTTTACTGCGTGTATTTCATATGCATTACGTAGACATTTGCTGTCTGTCTTCGTGGATTTACATCTTGCGTTTGGAAAACCTACTAGGCATGACTCTGTCTCTCAACATTAGGCACGTTCATCATACGGTCTTTGTAACGCTTCCTGTTTCTAGGTAAAATTGACTGGTTTTTAAAAGACAAATGGATAAAAAGTTGCCTGTATTTGTCTAAAGGGCTTTCAGGGTAGAACGTGTTTTTAATCTTCTCGCAGACATTATGAGTGTATATATCTAATCAACATAATCTCAGAAATATAGAATCCATGACAAGCATATGCTGTCCATATGCAAACCTGAATGCAGAGACTGCTTCAAGGCGGAAATCCTACTTGATTTGGCGTATACTAAGCGGCTCTGTTGAGGTTTGGGGCAAATGAACGTGATTATATGGGATACATGCCAGTCAAGCCATTATTTAGGAGGGTCTTTTTTCTTAATTCGGTCAACTAGTGAATTGACACGCCAACTGATACCGTAATTCGAGCGTTCGTAGAGGGGTAGGAAAATGGTTTGAAGTAAATCTTTCCAACAAATGGCTTCCGACTTAAGTCATTAAGGTATGAAAAATAGGCAACGGGACAAAAATCCGTTAAAACTATGGAGGTTGCAATTCATATTTTAGATAGGATATCATGGTCAAATATCGATCAATCAGTTTTGCAAGGTGACGGAAGGCAAGTGATGACTCAAAACTATGCCAAGATGCATGTCTGCAAGTAGATGAAAAGTTAGAAAAAAATAACCAGGCATCAGATGACTCCCATACTACGGCCGCATTGCAAAAGCGGTTTCAGAAACGGAGTCATTAATCGATCTCAGGAGATGTATACCGGCGTACTGAATTGCGTCTTAGGTTAGGAAGGTTAACTTATCGTATTTGCGATGCTGAGTTTTATGTGGCCAATTCACAGCAGAAAGACAGTGAAAATTGCCGCTTAATCATTATACACATTAACGATTATTTATCTACGATATAAAAATTCAAATATATTTATGTTACTTGGACGTTAAAATCATGTAACACTTAAGTAGATTAAAATAACGTCGTCTATGAAGCGCTATAAATTGTCCGAATTTTGACCAATCCAATGTCCACTAAATGAACATAGCAATGGTACATTACCTAATTATTCTCATATAGCGTACCAAATAGCTCATTTCAGTTGGAATTATAAAAATCTCTCTGGTGAATTATTAAGGAGAAATATTAGAAATCCCGTTTCTCTCTCGAGAAAAGGCCAACAGCTTGATGACCAGGCGACCTAAAAGAAAACAAGACGACAGATTGGTAAAGAAAGGTAAACATTGAAATGTTCAGTACATACCAATCTAAAAAACTAATTGTCATCGGATAGAAGACATCTTTTGCAGACCATTATAATACTTTGAAATATTGCTGATAGAAGCAAGCACGTGAGTCCCACCTAGACGTTAAGAAAAAGGAGATGAGATCGATGAAGCAAGAAATTTATTGGCCTGTCGTTTAGGATTCTCACTCAGAGTCATTCGCAGATAAAGGTGATGGTTGCACCAAGAGTGCAGTATTTATATCACGTGGTTGCTGTGGCACCGTATGCACGCTGCAATTAACAGTTCTCGCAATCACCGCTGGGGTCGTAATTGATGCGGTGGTGGCTTGTCGGTCCGAGTCCGAGTCGTTAATTGACACGATTTCGTCATCCGTGCTAGAAGCCGGTGTGATGATTGCTCGGCAAATTGCCTCACTGTCACTGGGATAATTGCTCGTCCACACCCTCTCCACGTGACTGATTCCCCTGCCCCAGGAAAATATCAGCACGGAATAGGGTACCGGGAGGTCATTGTGCTTGTCGATGGATTGCAGGCATAAGAAACATGACTCGAGCAGCTCGCGGCTCACGCTGTTGTCACCCCTTGCGGGGATTTCAGCCTCTTGAAATTTGAAAATATCCTTGGGTCCCGTCGAGTGTGCCGCCACCGGAGAGTTAGCGTCTCCCCGCCTCACTGCTGCTGCTGCGTGCTCGGCAATTCGCGTACGGAGTAATCTCCCAGTTTCTCCAACATAATTGCTTTGTTCGCAACTACACCAGGTCCGGTAAACGACTCCAGACGTTTCCTGCCATGGCAACGGCTCTTTTGACCTCATGACCTGGCGCCTAATGGTTGATACCGGCATGTGTGCAACCCCAACTCGAAGTGGAGCGAGAAGACGATTGACGGCTTCCGAGACGTTCTTCATGTACGGATGAGTCCGAAAAAATTTGGGGCCGGTTGCGTTTGGTCTCTGGTGTCCTATTCGGAGGTTTGTATGAAATGCCCTTCTGCACATATGCGCAGATCTGATTTCTGCAAAGGTGTCTCGACAACAATGTGCTGCAAATGTGCGTTTCATATAAACCTCCGGTGAACACAGGGCTGCCGAGACGCGCAGTACCTCAGCATGGCCGACGAATGATCCGAGTGCTCCTTCAAGACTGTCACTCACGGATTCGCATATACAGTCAGACTGTTGACCAAGAGAAAGTAAGATGCTGCGAGTTCATAGGCGAAGACGGCATAAAACTGCTTCAGCAGAGGCTGGCCGAACGGAGCCGCGAACATAAAGCGACGCGACAAGCAGCCCTAGAGAGCAAATTTCGTAGGCTGCCTGCTCCACTGTCATCCAAGAACGACAAACTGGTGCACAACTTGTCTTCAAAGGAGCTGACGGAGGAACAAATGCAGGTTTTACGGCATGAGGCTTCATTCAACACAGCCGATTACAAACCTGCTAACACGATCGCAGAAGTGGAATCAATCCTCAGCCAGACGGGTGCGACAGACGAATCGAAGAACCCCGTTTGATACCAAGTCTCCTCTTTCCTCAGGGCTCATAGGCCGCGCGAGTGCTTTCCAAGGTCGAGCGCGATGCACATAAGGAACTCAGGGCCAACAACGACCTCGTTATCGTGCCTGCGGATAAGGGGCGTTCAACGGTCGTATTGGACAGGACAGACTACAATCAAAAAGGAGGATCGTCAGACCTATGTCCCATGCGAATGCAACCACATGAAAACGCTGACACGCGAGATTAACGCGACGCTGTTGGCAATGGAGAACTCAGGTGCAATATCACCAATCGACTGACGCATGGCGAGAGCACAAGAAACGACCCTAGCCCGATTCTACGGTCTCCCAAAAGTGTACAAAGAGGGCGCTACTCTCCGGCCTATCGTATCACTAAAAGGCAGTCCAACCTACGGACTGACAAAGTGGCTGTTCCAACGTCTCACGTTTTTGACCTCTGATTTGAACACCACATTCAGCTCGTCAACGCAATTCTTGGAGAAACTTAAATGAGTAACTCTCCTTTCAAGCGATATTATGGTTTCCTTTGATGTCACGTCCCTTTTTACTTCTATCTCGCAGAACCTGGTAGTCGAAACTATCGAACTCCTCCTACGAGAGAAATACGACAAAACGGAGAATCGCCTCGGACACGCCCAAATCATCCAGCTCCTGAAGTTCTGTCTCAAGACGTACTTTACGTTATACGGAACGATGTAAGTGCAGGTGAAGGGAACGCCAATGGGTTCGCAGATTTCGGGACTCATAGCCGAGGTGGTCCTACAACGGCTGGAGTCGCTGGTTTTCCGACACCACAGACCGAAATTCTGGGCTCGGCAAATGGACGACACCTTCGTCGTTATCAAATGGGATCAGGTGCTGACGTTTAAAGAACAACTCAACGCCGTCTTCCCGGACATTCAATTTACGATAGGGGAGGAGAATTGCAATCAGCTGGAGATCCTGGATGCCCTCGTTTGTCGCAAAGACTGTGGTGTCCTTAAACAAGTGTACAGGAAGGTGACAAATACGACGCAAATACTGAACTTCAATAGCATCCACCTAATTAATCACAAACACATATGCTCAAGGGCGCTATACCGGCGCGTTGAGACGTACCGCAGTAGAGATGGAAGACAAGGTTGCTGAATTACAATTATTTTCGACTGGTACTGAGAGCCAATGGTTACCCGCGTAACTTTGTCAACCAGTGCATAAAAACAGGACACCAGAGATCAAATCCAACCGGCCCCAAATTTTGGCGGACTCATCCGTACATGAAGAACGTCTCGGAAGCCGTCAATCGTCTTCTCGCTCCACTTCGAGTTGGGGTTGCACACATGCCGGTATCAACCATTAGGCGCCAAGTCATGAGGTCAAAAGAGCCGTTGCCATGGCAGGAAACGTCTGGAGTCGTTTACCGGACCTGGTGTAGTTGCGAACAAAGCAATTATGTTGGAGAAACTGGGAGATTACTCCGTACGCGAATTGCCGAGCACGCAGCAGCAGCAGTAAGGCGGGGAGACGCTAACTCTCCGGTGGTGGCACACTCGACGGGACCCAAGGATATTTTCAAATTTCAAGAGGCTGAAATCCCCGCAAGGGGTGACAACAGCGTGAGCCGCGAGCTGCTCGAGTCATGTTTCTTATGCCTGCAATCCATCGACAAGCACAATGACCTCCCGGTACCCTATTCCGTGCTGATATTTTCCTGGGGCAGGGGAATCAGTCACGTGGAGAGGGTGTGGACGAGCAATTATCCCAGTGACAGTGAGGCAATTTGCCGAGCAATCATCACACCGGCTTCTAGCACGGATGACGAAATCGTGTCAATTAACGACTCGGACTCGGACTGACAAGCCACCACCGCATCAATTACGACCCCAGCGGTGATTGCGAGAACTGTTAATTGCAGCGTGCATACGGTGCCACAGCAACCACGTGATATATATACTGCACTCTTGGTGCAACCATCACCTTTATCGGCGACTGTAGTTGATGATGGACTCGACTGAGAATCCGAAACGTCAGACTAATAAATTTCTTGTTCTAGCGATTGCTTCTTTATCTTTTTGACTTCACATATTTTGTCATAATTTCTCGCATATTCTTTTGCCGATATAATGCTTAGCTTTACACCTCCATAGTCGACCTACTTGAGAGTATGCATCGGATTTAAATTCTTGCTTGAACTGCATGAAACTGCATATTCTTTTGAATTACGTGTTGTTTTTATTCCCGCAATCGTTCATTTGATACGGTGTTTGATTTTCTGTTGTTTATCAGATTCACTTTCAAAGAAGGAACTCCTGTTTACTTCTTACTTCGCTCATGATTTTTGCTTCAACATGCAACAATTAGACGTCCTAATAGAGGTCGGTTCTTTGATTATCACTTTAAGTACGTCAGAATATCGGACTGAAAGTGTTTTCTTGTACAAAATTTGCCTTACAAATGCTGATCTGGAAATGGAATTTTACTAAAACCTGATGAAAAACAGTCTATCACGTTTCCTGCTATTTACCTGTATCAAATAACTTATAGCACGCTATTCAAAGCCAAGTGCATTTCAAAACAACATACTCTAAGATGTCCTATTTGATCTTACCATCTCATCATAAGCGATTTAATAGGACAAAGATCAGTCACTTTTTAAAACTAACTTCATAGGATTTTATGCTTCAGTCGGTCGTCTTTGCAGTCTAGACATCAGTAGATTACTTTAATCGCATATACGCGTCACCTATATGTTCGTCCAAATCTACCTGTAATAAAAGAGCAATTTTACGAATCATATTGTCGTCTTCTAAATCTCCGGCGGTCTATAAAATAAACAGTAAGTATTGAGTTTGTGCAAGAATGAAATTACTTGTGGCAATCGCTTTTTTGTTTTATTGTGCAGAATGCTGCTTATTTATTAGAGGAAAATTTGCTTTCTCGTACGCCTTTTAAATCTGCTGGCATTGAGCAAATGGGGCGGATCGAAGTACAAAAATACCTGTGAATTTTAATTGTATTTTCAATCGATTTTGTCTAAAAAGACGCATATATTCCTCGTCTGAATAGCCTAACGTAGTGGGTATGTGCGAGCCGTTGGCGTGCAAATAGCATTCGTAAAAAATCGGATCTAGTATAGCAGGACTTTGCTTTATGACAAATGAATTCGATAGACTCACATCCATTAGAAATTCTGA
Source organism: Spirometra erinaceieuropaei (assembly GCA_902702965.1). Classification (NCBI taxonomy): domain Eukaryota; kingdom Metazoa; phylum Platyhelminthes; class Cestoda; order Diphyllobothriidea; family Diphyllobothriidae; genus Spirometra; species Spirometra erinaceieuropaei. Next base: position 60,896 of record CACRXP010000703.1, on the reverse strand, counting down.
TCCAACTTATTATCAAAATAGCGTTAATCAGACCGCACAATTTTTCCGAACGCTGCAGTCGTTTACAAAAAAACATTGTATTTCAACTTTCTTGTCAACATGTTCTGTAAAAACCGTTCGCAGAGTATATTAATCGTGCAGATATTTAAGTGAATGAAAATGTCAAAATTCATCTGGGTTCCCTAAAAAAGTTAACATTGTTTGGCGTATGTATCTAAAAAATTATATGACTTTTGCTGCGGACGTCATAGGCTTTAGACAAAAAGCCCATTCCGGAAGCCCACTGCTGCAATAATACAATGACAATCAACTGACAACGTTTGTTTTACAAACAACATTCAAATTCGTCAATTATATATTTGTAAATTATTTTAGCGGTTTTATAAATGAGCGGAAATAATGACGAGATAGTTTATACTTTCAGATACCACAAAATGCCCGCGATCTAGCCATGGCTTTAGTCTCAGTGAAGTGGCTGCACACTTGGCTCGGCAAGCTGATTACCGCCTCTTCGATAAAAATTTGGAAAATAAATACTGGCGTTACTACTTCATAATTGTAATCCCTAAGGAAAGCTTATCTTTTGATTGCACATTCTTACGGGACGAATGGACGGACAGATACTGGCAATACGCATGCATAGCTCCGATACCTAACGTCGAAGTTCAAATAGCAAGACAGGTAAGATGAATGTGGATGTCTAATTGCCAATGTATAAGCAGTATGCTAATCTTGCCATTTTTTCCACTTATGTTTTTACTCCATGCACACGTTTTAAAACCAACAGAGCCTACAAGCTGAAAAGCGAAAAATTCAACGCTATGGTTCCGGATATTCCACGTTCGTATTAAGTAGTTTAGCACTGAAGGCAACTGTTGATTTTACTTACTGGAAAGTGGATAACAGTCCGCGGAATATGATTCGGCTGTCCTCTTTGAAGCTTTGCAATGGATGCACGAACGTTTCGGACATCTCATATGGACTCATCAACAACTTTTTATTAAAAATGCTAAGTATCCGTGCCAGTGCCTTCAACATCTTTCTGGAGCAAGACATTCTGAGTGGCCAGTCCATATCGTGCCAGCAGTAACTGCCAGCAGTTCCAAACTATGTAACACACATAACAGGAAGCTTTGCAATGAGGGCGTACAAACGCTTTTTCACGTGGACAGTAAACTTATATATGCTGCAGTTTTCGTTGTGTGAATAAAATGCATTTTTGGTTTTCTCTAGGGAGAATAACTAAATTGTCTGTTATTTCTTGTACCACCGATTGGAAAAGTGATTCAGGTGAACTATTAAATTTGCATAAGAAAACCTACTGTCATATTTCGCATGATTTCATGTCTGGTCAGGTAAATGCATACGTTGCCTAAAGCAATGTTAGCTGTTTAATGCCAAGGAGACCAACTCAAAATGAAAATGTCATCCAACTATCCTTGTTTGGCTCCTACGCATTTTTACTCAGGATTTTAATCAAGCGCTAAAAACGGTGGTTTAATATGGCACGATACGCGTCAAGACAAATAGATATGGCTTAGAGAATTTAATTCAGGCCGATATACTTGATGGGACGTAAGGATCTGCTTAAAGACGCAAATCAATTTTCAACTATAAGCGCTATGTCAAATCAGGAAAGTAGGCCTTCTTCGCTGCCAAAA
>CACRXP010000703.1:46147-58532 GCA_902702965.1 Spirometra erinaceieuropaei | reverse complement strand
ACTCTTGTTTTTTAGGTTGTAATTGGTCTTACAGAACAGTCCAGATATCAACTTTGTGAGCTTACGCCTGCTTTCGATAAATTATCATCGAACCTGTATATTTATATGGGAACGAGATGCAAACTAAAACGTGTGGGTAAAAAGTGTGATCGATTGCGTTCGGCCTTTCTTACAAACGAGGCATGGGAATAGAGTGGGTTGGAGGGAGGTAGGAGGAGGCAGTCCGTGACAGTGAGGGTTGGGTTGAGCCTCGTCTGAAGGGGGAGGGAAGGAGGAGGGGACTCGCAGACATGCATACAGTTAATCGATCCTTAACCACGATAGACGCGGAGCTTGTAAGGCTGTATTGGAAGAACTAGTCGACGCCTATGCGTAATAATGCGATGACATCTTCTGGCATGGCGGCGGAAGGATGAAGTTAGCAGCACAGACAAATTGATCCGCGTGGATTCCACCGTAGCCTTCCGTGTGATTTACAAGATCCCACCTAAATAGCCTAAGTGACTGAGTCAGCGCTTATTAGCGACAGCAGAGGCACCTGTCGCAGGTTACAGAGGCCGGTTCTCTAAGTGCAGCTTAAAATCTTGTACGCCGCGTGTCTATCGCGACCAGAGTTCGATTACCTGCATGCATGTATTCGCGTCTCCGTTCCCCCCTCCCCTCCCTACTCCCTGTGACAGGGTTAAACATAACCCGCCTTGACACTGACTGCCTCTCCTCTCCCCACAACACCCACTACATTCCTATACCTCGTTTGTGTGTAAGAGCAAACCGTAATCCATCGCTCCTATCACTCACACGTTTTTGTTTGTAATTCTTCCCCAAATAAACGTACAGGATCGATGATAGTTAAACGAACGTTCGCGTAAACTGGCCAAATGCTCTTCTGAGCCGCCATATTTTACGAGGTAAGTTAGTCAATTGTCACATGCCATTTAAAATTGGGTGCATTGTTAAATGCGAGCCTGTGAAAGAGTGTCATCGTTCTTGATTGAAGATGATGCCCAAATAGAAATATCTATGAATGGAAGAGAATATGCGTATCCCAGGTTCTTGTTTAAAAGAAGACGAAAGCACGATAACTGGGGCAGTAGATCCATTTGTGTGACCTTGCCAGTGAGCTTTCTGTGCCTCTGTCGATGCTCATTCGAACGTCATTTGGCACTGTAACACTTCCTATTGATTGGAAGCTGGCGCATATTACTCCGGTACACAAAGGATGTAACAGGTCAGCGACCACAAATTACAGGCCCATATGCTTGAAATGCATTCTCTCCAAAGTTATGGAAAGAATCAATAAGAGTGAACTTATGCAATACCTGGAAGATCACGACTTGCAATCGAAATGCCAGCATGGTTTCCGGAAAAGAAGATCCTGCAAGACAAACTTGCTGCAATATTTCCAGACCTGAACCCGAGCTCTCGACGACAGGCAAGCGGTACACATAGGCTTCATCGACTTCCAGAAGGCGTACGACACTGTGCCACACCCGAGACTCTTGCCAAAGCTTAACAAAATAGGGATCAGTGACAACTTTCTTAAATGGATCAAAAACTTCCATTTGGGTGGACACTGTGTTGTGTACATCGTTCAAGAGAAATCAGGTTCTGCTATAGTCGAGAGTGGTGCACCAAAGGGTTCAGTAATGGGACCCATTTAATTACATTTATATGTGGATGATGTCGCAAGAGCTGTAGACGACGAAGTAGCAATGTTTGCCGATGACATGAAGATATGGAGTGTACGAATGGAAGAGAATATGCGCATCCCAGGCTCTTGTTTAAAAGAAGACGAAGGCACGATCACTGGGGCAGTAGATTTATCTACCTGAGCTTTCGAACTCAAACTGGACTTCATCATCAGAGACTGCTTGAGAGCAGCAAATTGTGAACATTTATATCGCTGTTCCTTGCGTCGGTGGGGGATAAGGGGACGGTGGTTAGGTAAGGTTTGTGCCGCCTGGTCCACGATGGTACCCCGGCGTGGTGACGCCGTTTGTACTTCGCGACGATGTGAGTTGCGCTATCTGACTGCGTGGGCGGAGCGCGTGATAACACGCAGGCAAACCGATGTGTCTATTGATAGTGTTGGTGTCCGACACCCACGCCTCCAACAGATCTCGCCCTGTCTTGTTGCCCGCTCGCGTCACTATCCGCATGTTGGCGAAGGCGAACTCATGGCCTTCTTCCAGCGTGTGAGTGGCGACTTGAGATAGTGGGTCGCCTCTTCGAAAGGCCCGTTTGTGCTCAATTATTCGTGAGCTGAGACGTCGTCCTGTCCGCCCTGTGTAGTGGCAAGGACAGTTTTGTCACGGAATTTGATAGACTATGACCGACTTTTCAACTGCGTCCAGCCGATCCTTCATTTTCATGATCGTGCTACGCATGGTGGCCGCCGGATGATGAGCGATGCCCACGTCAAGCTCTGACGCAATACGTTCTGTAGCCTCGGACGCGTACAGTAGATGTGCTAACTCATGAAATGTCAATCAAAATTTCCAAATTCGCTCTCGTTTCGAAAAGATATATCAAGTAGTGTTTTAAAACTAATCATGATACAGCATAAATCTATAATGATCAAGTTACCTCAGTGTGTCTGCTTTCGACAGAACTTATTTTCGGGTGCATGCAATTTCTATACTCTGCAGAAAATGACTAGTTAAGTAGCATGCAATTTTATCATTGATGTTCGATGCCCTTGAAAATGCAATTATATTTTATGGAAAACATGCATAAAACTATTCATTATTTTGCTTATTCGGTAGAAAATCACATCTTCCAATTTTCATACTCAAAAGAAGAGTATGATTCGGATTTAAAAAAACTTTTTTATATCACGAATAATTTTGAACCCGACCTGCTGTTACACTGGCATTCAGGGTTCCAAAACTACAAGCTGTATATTTTCCGTGTACGGAAAACCATGCATTTCTCTACTGTGTACACAGGCAACAATTCGTCGCCGTTTGATGAAACTCAAAGACATACTGCCACCCACTGAAACCTCAGCAGTTGTCTATCAAATACGTTGTAAGGATGGAGACTGCAACTACGTTGTGGAAACCGGACGGAAATTACAGACCCGCCTACATGAGCACACACTGGCAACACGGAGACTAGACTCAAACTCACAGCTTGCGGCTCACATCGGGGAAACTGGTCACAGTTTTTATTTTCAAGTAGCAGCCGTCTTAGGCAGGTGCACCTCAAGGACTGAGCGTCTCACACTTGAGGCTTGGTACTCAGATGCCAACTCCATCAACAGGCATCTAGACCTTCCTTCGGCCTATGAAGTCCTACGTCACTTCATACACCGTGACAAAGACAAGACAATCACACGGAGCCTAAGAATGCCGAGCGAACACGGCCTGTCGACCACTTCACCCAATAGGGGAACGCAAACGCAACCAACCCCAATTGAGGTGACGACACGTATTACAGGAGGCCACCAACATTCACAGGCGACCGCCAGTAGGCCAAGGCAGAGAAAGAAGAAAAAAATCGATCAGCCCAGGGCCAACTAATGCGGCAGTCTATTCAAAAATGCTGATCGATTTTTTCACTTGACGCTTTGACAATGGAGAGCAGCCCCAGCTCTTCGAAACGTCAGCCGGAAAAGTCGCCTGATCCGGGGAGCAATTCATTCTCCTCAGATTGAGCAATATTGTTAACTTTTCAGGCCACATTCGTAAATGCAGATACATGACGTTTCATGAACGGCCATTTAACGGTATTAAAATAATCTCACATTTAGAAACTTTTTAAAACCGTATTACACTCTTCTTTTGAGTATGAAATTGGAAAAAGACGTGATTTTTCACCGAATCAGAAAAAGAATGAATATGTTATGCATGTTTTCCATGAAATATAATTAAATTTTCATGGGCATCGAAAATCAATGAGAAAATAGCACACTAATTCAGTAGTAATGTTTTGCAGAGTATAGATTTTGCATGCAGCCTAAAATAAGTTCTTTCGAAAGCCGCCACCTGAGGTAACTGGATCATTATAGATTTTCGCTGCATCGTGATTAGTTTGACAACACTACTTAATTTATGATTTCGAAACCAGAATGCATTTCGAAATTTTAGTTGGCATTTCATTAGTTAGAACATCTACTGTACTTTATGAACGTTAGGGGGTGCCACATTTTTGGTGTCTTTCTGCCGTTTTTCCGTCGTGGGTGCGTGCATATGCAGCGGCTGATAATATGATTTGGGTAACCGTTCTTTGTTAATTTGTACCGTAGATGCCGTGGTTCTTGCATCTTTCCTTCGTGCTCGCTGCAATGTGCTTTACCCGGTCGAAAAGCGCCCTCACACAACCCCGTTTGTGCACAAATGTCTGGTTGCTATTATAGTTGAGGACCTGGGTTGTATTGGTCACTTTTCTTTACACTGTAGTGATGAGTTTGCCTTCAGGTGTGCACTTGACGAGCACGTCAAGGTAGGGTAGTTTTGTCCTCCTCGTCTTCTCTTGTAAACTGAATGTCGGGAAATATTCTGCTAGACAAATATGGAAAACCCGATTACTTGTCCTTTTCAATAGTGACGAATGTATCGTCCACGTATGGGCGCCAAAACACAAGTTTGTAGTGGCTGAAAGAAACTATTTCCAGCACTTGCAGTATCAATTCCACAACTAGGCTGGATATTTGCGAACCCTTGGGTGTTCCTTTGATTTGTTTTTATGTTCTGCCATCAAGGTTAAAAAACGTTCGTTGGCTTAATGCAAAGAGCTGCATTAGGAGTTAAAAACATTTACGTTACTAAATGTGCTGCACAGTAGTCTATCCGCGGATAGTTGGCACTATCTCAGTTTCTGAGGGAGACAAAGGAAATGCCAACGCACATTCAACAGAATAGGACAAAAATAAAAACAAACATTACCTAAATACAGGTAGTAATATAACAACATCAATAAACAGTTCTGACAAAATGTTAAACGTTATTGGTCAGGTGGCATTATGACGTTTGGTGGTACGCTGGACCAACTTTCGCTTAAAAGTCTGGACGGAGGGTTGCATGATGACGTCTGTAGTCACAGCATTTAAGGCCTCGATCACTCTGTTTGAAAAGAAGAACTTCCGAATATCCAGCTTGGCGCCAGTTACGGGCAGTTTAAGTGAATGACTTCGGAGGTACATTGTGGTCATTAACTCAAAGAAATCAGCAGGTACGAGACAGCAGTCGTGGCCGCGCAGTATACGGAATATTTGTATAAGGTCGCCTCTTAGTTGTTTGTAACTCAGTGGAATATGGCCGAGATGGGATAGTCACGTTTCATAGGGTAGTGAACTCTGTCCACTTACAAGATTTGTTGCCCTCCTTTGAACTTTCTCAATGATGCTGAGATCTTTAGAAGTCCAGGGTTTCCACGTCTAAATAGCAAACCCTAGCTGTGGCCGTGCGAAAGTCTTACAGTTTTTAACAAAGCAGTCCTCGTCGAAGGTAGACAAAGCTCTCTTGACAAAATAAAGGACTGACATTGCAGACTTGGCTACATAGAAGCATGTGGAACGACGGTTATAGAGAAGCCGTTACCTACACACCCAAGTGTTTCTGGGCGTCTACCTCCTGCAGTGGTAAGCCATTTAGGTGGTTAACACTCCGGCTTAGAGATCGGGTCCTGCCGACTCGCAAAACATTGCACTTAACCACATTAAACTGTAAAAACCTGTCCTGTGATCGTTTCTCGAGGTGGATCAGGTCTGCCTGCAAGCGCCCTTCGTCAAATTCAGTTCGTATGACGCACCAAAGTTAAACATCATCAGCGAATATGGCAACATCATTATTCAGTTCATTAACGCAGTCGTTGACGTATATACTGAACAGGGTCAGGCCAAGGACGGAGTCTTGAGGAACACCGCTTTCAACCGCTAACTCCGCCGATTGCCTGTCAGCGACGTGGACGATCTGAGAGCGACCAACCAAGAAGTTTTGGACCCACCTCCATAGATTTCAACTATTGCCTGTTCGGCTTAATTTGTATAGGAAACGCTGATGTGGTACACTCCTGCTACCACGACCTTCATACCAGGCCCCGAACGGAAAGAGAAGTTTGATGCCGCTGGGGAGAATGACGAATGATGTAATAGAGTTGACGTAAATGGTAATGTTCTCACGAACTAACGAGTTATGTCCCACGAGCCCCTAGCCCTAAAGGCAGCAGCTTAAACGGAGCAGTGAATAATACAGAGATTTTGAACGTTAAGAAACTCGTAATATAACACGACAGCCGAGCACACTCGCTAGGCGGGTTGTACAGGTGTGTGGTTTCTCGTCACATTCAAACAAGCAATCCGGTCAAAGAAAATGGAACTAAATTGTCAAAGGTAAATTAGTCAGGTAATTAACTACAGAGATACTAGAGGAAGAGTCGAGGAAAGCTAGCAGCCGGACGAGGACACGTCCGGCACTGGGTGGTCGACGTCCCCAGTGTCGTCGGAGTATACGTCAGAGCGTCTTAAGACAGTGCACGCTGACTCGACCCTGAATCCCGTTGGCCAGTTAAAACGCGGAGTGTGCGAATGCCGGACAGACCTGGTATGCGCGTGCAGACACTCACAAGAGGCTCAGCGCTGAGACTGGCGCTCTGAGTAGTGTCACAACAGGTTTCGTTGACTCCCAGACCGTTGCGAGATTACTGGATGTGTACTGCATGGTTAGATTCTGGTATCGTTCTCACACATATCTTCACACTCTGCAGTTAGCCGAGTCCACTCTTGTTAGCGTCTGCTGTGTTATACTTTCCTGTAATAAAATACTTAACTGTCCATAAGAAAGGCAATAACATTTATCTACCATGGGGAGTGTCGGATAGGATCCATCTTTTAGCCTGCTCTTACCGCAAGCCGAGCCTGAATTCCAGATTAATCGTTGAAGCTCAGCGTGTTCCACCTCAGTTAAGGAATTCAGGATTCTGGACCGTCACCTGAGCTAACTATAACCAGATGATGCTTTTGATACTCGCACGCCTCTGCTCGTCCATTTTAGATCCTTTGTCATTCATCGTAATTTATGCTGACACTCTTAAGTCTCGCAAATTTGTTTACATATTTGGATTATTAAAAGAAACCGCAAAAGAGGCAGGTTTGCGTAATCTCCGTGTATTTATGCGTATCCGCTACAACTGTGCATTTATACGGTAGTTTACTCTTGTAAACTCTTTGCCAGGCCGCATAATTGGTTAGCTCACTTTTGGATTTGCCAAATTGTAAAGTAGGGTTTTGGCTGGAATTGTGTTTTGCTTTGCTTCCGTAATGTCTCCCGACAAAAACCGAACAGACGTCATCTAAATTACCCCGTTTCCTTGCACCTTTTTGAACCGTCGTGAATATGCTACGGGGGACAACCGTCGGGCATTGCAGGGCTCCATCAATGCATATCTTCTATACAGATGCTAGACGCATACGCGTGCCCGGGTTATCTGACCCCTATCTTCAAATCCGGTCACATATTATAGCCTATTCCTATGGTAGGTCGCTGCCCTGGCTTAGATGTGACAGCAATTGAAGTCCACACTGTGTCGAATTTGCGTATAGCAGGTGGGTAAACTCAAGAAATGTCGGCCGAAATTTTGAAACGCCTTATCCTTTCAAAAAAATTAATTATGTTTGTAGAACAAATCATCATTCCGCATAATAATATTCTGTTCCAGTTGCCGTAGGGTGCCTTCTTTCGAAAGAGTGTAGTGCCGACTGCGTGCAAAAATTATACTCTGCAAAAAAATGACTACTCACGTAGCATACATTTTTCTTATTGATTTTCGATGACCTTAAAAAATCAATTATATTCCATTGAAAACATGCATAAAAATATTCATTATTTTACGTATTCGTAGACTCTAACTTCTTCTTTCAAATAATGCTCAAACAAAGAGCATAAATCGGTTTTCGAAGACTTTTTCAATTCCCCAATGATGTTGAGCCCGACCGGCCGTTTCACGTACATTCAGGGTTTCCAAACTATAAGCCATATATTGTCCGTGTAGGGAAAACAATACATTTTTCTACGGTTTTAAGAGAAGACTATATGGCGTTCATAAAAATAAACAATGGATTTGAGCAATATTTTTTAACTTTACAAGCAACATTTTGAAATCGAGTTATACTCCTCCTACAAGTGTAAAATTAAATAATCTGTAATTGTGCTATCAAATAAAAAAGAATAAATATTTTTATGCATGTTTTCCAAGAAATATAGTTGACATTTTAGGGGCATCGACAATCAATGAGAAAATTGGCTGCTACTTGAGTAGTCATTTTTGCAGAGTATAAATCTCGCAAATGGTCAGAAATAAGTTTGTTCGAAAGAAGTACCCTGAGGTGACTGAATCATCATACAATTATGCTGGACGGTGATTAATATTATAAACGTACTTAATAAATCTTTTTGAAAGGAGAACGCACTTCGCAATTTTGGCCGACATTACATGAGTTAGCCCACCTACTGTACATATGGTCATGTTTTTTCTTATTCGCCACCTCGCATCTCGCAAATGTGGCCGATACAAATTCATTGGCCTTCTCCTCAAGTAGCCTATATGACGCCAGAAACACAGTAATGCATATGCGGGTTTCTTACATAAACTCAGTTTTTGAATAAAGATGATTAAGTACAAGATTAAAGCGGGGTTTTTTGATTATATTTAGTGGCGTTATGGGACGCACATAAACATAGCATATCCGTTCAATTACAAGGCTAGAATTCTTTACAGATTGCCTAACAATAATCATCGACGTAGTGGATAACATTGTATTTATCTGATGTCTGTGTGAATGCGTCGTTAACAGTCGATGACCGACGTCATGTAGTGTCAGGTGGCATTCTCCGACGCTTTTTTACTTGAAAAGTAATGCCTAGGTTAATTTGCAATGTTACGTACCGTTCAGCATGACAGTAAAGCATTTCGTCATCCAAAGGTGCGATATTTTGAATACAACCCTTTTCTGCTGCGTGCTAAAGGACACTTGGTAGGAACTGCATTCCTCGTCGCATTACTATAAACATTATCTTTCGATATGCTCAAAAAGTTCATATATATTTTATGGAAACCAAGCTCATCAGGTTGTTAGTTATTGAGTTGTCATCATGCGACCCTGTCCAGTTGCGCTGAGGTTTCACTGAAGAAGACGATAGATAAATCGATCGATGTATTCCCTGTAGGAATTATCATTTTTTCTACCACGGGAGGAATGACTCACCATAAAAATGGAAAGGGGTAGATAACTGCCAAGCGCCAATTACTTGGATAAGCTATAATGCATGTTTTATTTTACAAATTGACTTTAATTACCATTATCAATTCTTCACGAATTACTTCCTCTACACAATCCTAAGTAAATATTGATTCTGTTACGGGTCATTTATAACCATAAGGACTGGCTAAAACTCGTCATCAATGCATTACGACAAGTAGTTCATAGCTGAAAGAAGCGGCCGCGAGGTGCGGAATTCATATTCTCACATTCAGCCTTTTTTGGACCAATCGCAGATACGTTAAAACACCTAGCCATTGAACATATGACGCTTTGTTTGCTACTTATATGCTTGATACTGCATGAAATACGGATGAAATTTGCACGAGAAAGAGATGAACTCACTATCTGCCTTTCGCCTGTTGCTCATTTGTGTAGAATGCTGTTTTTTTACGCAAGGTAGGATTACATTTCTTAGGAGACATTTACTAGTAAGTGAGCTTACTCATGAAATGTCAACCAAAATTCCGAACTGCGATTTCGTTTCGAAATTAGTAATTAGGCGTGGTTGTAATACTGATCATTATCTAGCATTACTCAAAAATAATCCTTCACCTCAGGATGCCGGCTTTTAAGCGAACCTCTTGCTGGCTGCATGCAAAATCTATGCTCTGGAAAATGACTGCTTAACTGGCATGCGTTTTTCTCAATGATTTTTGATACCCTTAAATATTCAATTACCTTTCTTGAAAAAATGCATTAATGGTAAATGCACATTGGTAAATGCGGATACATGACGTTTTATGAACCTCCATTTCACGATCTCAAAAAATCTCACAATTAGGAACTTGTCCAAAGCCGTATTATACCCTTCCTTCAAGTATAAAATTAAAAGGGAACATGATTTCGTAACATATGAAAAAACTGAATATTTTTGTGAATGTTCTTCACGAAATACCATTGGATTTATAAAGGCATTGTAAATCAATAATAAAAATGCAAATTGATTAAGCAGTCATCATTTGCCGAGTATAGTTTATCTTTGCAAATGGAAAGAGTTGCGTTTGAACGCCGTCATCTTGAGGTATCTGAGTCATTATAGAAACATGCAGGAAATGAATAGTTGTAAAACACTACTTATTTCGGGATTCCAGTTGGCATTTTATCAGTTAGTTGAACTACTGTAACTACGCAACTAACGCATATTTTAATAAACGGAATTATGATCACACTTTTTAAGTTGCAATTTCCTTGCATTGCAACTTTACGTGTTTAAACCGCTCAATATTTTCATGCAAACATTGTTTGTCGCTAGATACATTCATTATCGTTTACGTATCGGTCGTTTCCACAGTAATCTTCATTAAATAATTTCAACTGTTGTGATTTCATTAAACGTTTTATCCCTAGACATACCAAAATGTCCTCGGGATGGCGATGATATTATTCTCCATAATGTCACAAAATACCTCGTACAACAGGCGTTTCACCACAGTTTTGAGGTTATGCTAATGATTGGAACAGCGCGTATAGACTTCGAAATAAAATTCAATCAAAAATCTTTACTTTTTGGCGGCACATTTTTTCGAGACGTACCTCCTGCAAACTATATGCAATTCGCGTACCTTTTTCAACCTCTAGACCAGTGGGTTATGCAATGTAGAATATAAGATACGCATGAAATCACGTATGTCAAACTCGCCGGCGATAATTTGCGCATATTGCTTGACTGTTTTATTGTATTCCACTCTCATTTTATTTGCAACACAGACTTTCATAATCTCTATGCATCCTTTATATAAGCAGGCAAATGGGAATGACTTTGATAACCACTGCAGTGCCTTTGGTCATTTATCGGTTGTTATGCAGGATCTGGTGCTAAAAGCAACTGTTGATTTTACCTACTGGGATAAAAAAACTACCCGCCATATTTTATTCGACTGTCCTTGCTTGATCTCTGCACTGCATTGGAACAGTGTTCATCATGCCGTTATATGTCCACCGACTCCTTCTTATTAAATCACATGAAAATGAATGCTACATAATTTTATGCGTATATCAAGAGAGGACTTTTGGATGTTCAGCAAAGAGACTGTCGCCAGTGACTGGAGCTGTAATAAAATATCAAAAACCACGAAATGGAGGATTTGGTAGTGTTGACGAATAAACGCGGTTTTGATTTCATATTTTCATTTCTATTTACAATTTCGTTATTTAAACTTACAGCGGCTATTCCTTTGGCGGGTTGAAATATTGAGGAGTATTTTCGAAATTCCGGTCTTTATGCTTAAATTGGCAGTATAGTTTAGGCAAAAACACATTACATGAATGCAATCAAACTATTTGAGCGGAACAACCGAAAAGTAAGGTCCCTGTGGAGTTTTTATGTGCCATGAATTATTGTACTGATCAGGACGGGAGTTGGGGATGTAACTGGCCATGCAGCACATACACCATCGTAATTTCGGGGTAGTGGTAGTGTGTTTGTTACAATCATCTCACTTTCGGACCTGTGAGATCTTTCATTCAGGCATGCAGCGCAGACCACATGTCGACAGTTATTTGTTTCTTGGGTCATAACGATATCTCCTATCATCAGAAAGATCCAATGTGGTACGTAGTGTGGCTGTATATAAATAAATTATTTTGCTGTCTCAGACAACATTGGATTTAAGCAATATTATTATGACATGGAGAAAAGACGGCGTATGGTAGCGTTGTCTGAAATTTTCGGGATGCACACAAAGAACCCGTGATCTGTGTGGTGGCCGGCTAAGTTTTGGAGATGCAAGTATGTGCTGTTTTTGAGTTGATATAGCTCTAGATAAGCCTATCTGTCAGGTTAGCAAGACTGCGTTTTTGTTACTTTAAAGCGATTGCGTTGCTTGGCAGACATTCTTTTCACCCGAAGCGAGTAAACAACCTTTAACATATTTCTCGGATCGAAAATATGGGTTGTGGCTTGATAAATTCGATAGATGAAACATAGAGATAATTAATCGGGAATTCTAAGGAAAGAGCTTTATGCATAACATTTAACGATGTGATTTGATAACAATTTAGTATAAGAGTGAACTTTTTGCAAGTGTTCGAAAAATATACTTAGAATTATGTGCGTTCGAACATTCAATGAAATAAAACATGCCTCTCAATTGCGCTATTAATACATCAGAAAGAAGCTAATAG
>CACRXP010000703.1:33564-44275 GCA_902702965.1 Spirometra erinaceieuropaei | reverse complement strand
ATAATTAGGCTTCGAATTATTTGGCAATTAGAAAATTTTTTTAAACTTAATTATAATCCTTGCTTAAGCATGAAATATAAAGAAGATGTGATTATCTATTGATTGATTAAAAGAAAGCATTTTTTTGTTTATTTTTTCTATAAAGTATATTTTAATTTCCAAAATCATCGAAAATCAATGGCAGGAATGCATTCTTCATAAGTATTCCATTTTTATCGACCACGCATTCTACAGTAAATTGAAAAGAAGTGCATTTAAAAGCCGACATCCCGCCAAGTCCGAAATTTTATAATGGTATGCCTTAAGATAGTCATTATTACAACCGTGACCAAGTAATCCTTTCTAATCGAAAACGCATTTCAGAATTACAGCCAACATTTCATGAGATCGGTCACTCACTGTATGTCCGTAAAAACGCGACTTTTTCAACAAAGTTGGTTGATTACGGCAAACTAATGTTTAAATAAAAATACGTTTGTTCACCGAAATATTAATATCTGACTTTTTCAACTTCACAGAATTTCAAAATGCAAACAAATACTGACGACAGTCTATGAACAGGACCTTTAGATAGCTTCGTTTGAGAATTAAGAAGAAGTAGCTCTTGCCCATATTTACAGGCCTGTTGTCAAATTGGTTCTTATTGGGAATATTAATTGTGGTAGATGAACTGTCACCGATCGGATCACGGAACGTGCTCGGTCCATTATGCCTTGGGGTTCAACTGCGAACTCCTGCAGGCAGTTACACAGCGATTTGCAGTATAGGTAAGTAAGGTGTTACCGGCCTCCCTTGTCATTTTCGGCACCACTTTACTTACTTTTACTACTAATCGCTGCGAAACTGCCTGCAGGGGTTCATCTTTGAGCTCCAAGTCACAATGGGTCGAGCACATTCCGCAGGCCGATCGGTGAACTCCCATCTACCATAGTGCCAAGGATTTAAGAGTTATTGTTAAGCTTATGTTTATGCTTAGGGCTCACAAATTTGGCTTTTATGGTATGGTTAGGGTTCAATTTATCACATGGAGCGTGTGAGCCTCTGAATATGCCAGGGTCTTTTTGGACATCTACGGTTTCAAGGGGTTGATTGTATAGGTGATACTGATTGATGGGTTCATTTTTTTTTCGCCTTGCTGTTACAAGGCGCGTTGTCACACATTCCCTGACATTGAATCGCATGAGCTTAACAAACGACATGTCTACTAGAATTTGCTCAAGTCCTTATCTGAGTCCCTTAATCGTCATAAGGCTCTAGTTTATCCGCGGAGAATTAAAGTGATTTTCATTCGACTGTCCTTAGGAATTTTGCGTACTTACCAAGACATTGTTCGTCCACAATTATTTCGAGTTCATCGAGTTCTTTCTAGTAGCTCTGTGGCTTTCCGTAAAAGACTAAAATGTATAGCAGATGTTTGCGTGGAATTTGTTAGCTAGCCGTGGGGCTTCCATTATCATTGCAGGCATCGTCCACAGGAAGACATTTATTAGCACCGGCCTCATTTCTCCTTTTCATCCTTCAGCATCATCCATTTCAACCACTTTTGCACAGCGTAGTCCAGAAGAAAAATATACATCTATGCACGGAGGTTCCCCTACCGTTCGTTAGAGTAGAAGATTCCTCTGAAGTTTGCTTTCCAAATCTATATTTAAAGGGCTTTATTTCTATTATTGAGAGCTAGCATTATTTTATTGGTTAATCGGGAAGGTTCGAGAATCTTAATGGCTTTATTTTAATTTCCATGACATCCGAACCCTCGCAGCGTCATTGATATCATCATGTATTCTTTTCCACACTAAATAGCCGGCGGAATATCGGTCGATGTTGGCAATCTGCCAATGACTGCTCGGATTGGCTAAAGTTCCCCTTGATCATCCGAAGTATTTGCAGTCACTCTATTGCTAAATTTCCTCCAGCTTTGTCCTTATTTAAGAATTTTCTACGCTTCTCGAAAAAGTTTGATTTGATTCCCTAGATCAAGGTAGAAGAATTTGCCGCTGTAAAAACTATTTCATAATATGGCCTCAATGACATTCTCACTTAGCTGGAATCCAGATCGCCCACGTGCGTGGCCAGCTCAGCACACGTGCGATCCAGATTGCCTAATTTTGGTGGATTGAATCCCTGTTTATTCTTTTTGGGTGGCACAGCCACGGATTTACATCGTGTCATGTGACAAATTAGGACAGCATGAAGTCGAACGGGTTTTAACGAAGGTTGGTAGGGAAATTGTACCGGGTACTTCTGGACGCACAAGAAGGGGTTTTCGAAACGTTTGGCTGTCGGTCTTCAGCTGTTCTCAGGGACGTAGTGCATAATACGGCAGGATTTACTGCCGTCCTTACGCTTTTTACACACAATCGAATTCGGTCCAAATTATACTGTCGTCGCGAAAGATCCGGTAAATGAATGAACTATTTCACCCTTCCTCCCTACACTACCGCACACCTCACTCTCTCCGGCATCCCTATGTCCTAGTTTCCCGACTGTCTTCTTATTCCCACACTCCATTTGCTTATAATGGCAGGCTGAAATCGATTTATCTTTTCATTTTCATGCCTCACATGTAAATTTAAACAATTTACGTATACTGACCCGACTGGGATTTATCATGCAAATATTTCTTTTCAATTGTGTTTAACTAGTTACAATGGCAGGGCATATTCGGAGAACCTTCCGACTCGTTTCATAACTGCTAAATCATCATTTTTTTCGGAACAGGCAATATCTCAAAGTTTACGAATATTCTTTAATAGTTTCTCTGTTTAAAGTCGAATTTGAAATAAGAACAACACACCGACTATTTCTCGGCGAACCGTCTGCCACTTATTTATTATCGGCTGACGTTTTTACGATCGTATGTCCAAATTATTAAAATTAATCGGTTTATTATGTGTATTTCGCTTTTTTGGATTTCAGTCTGTTTCAGTATTAAATAGAATTTAGTAGAAGGCATATAAAGCAGGCCTGATAAAGTGGCGTTGATGGGTTCATGAAATTATAAGGTGGTATTTGTATATGGATCGCAAAAGCCAACAGAAGACAGTCGAATCTTATTTGGCGATTCGAATTCCCTTTCCAATTAGTGATATTGGGGCACGCCTAATGTACACCCTATCGTATCCTGGCGACCTTACCCCGTCATGTTTAATGCAGTCTTCTTCATACTGGTTTTCTCCTCAGAAGCTGCTACTTGAGCACTGTGTACATATGTTTTACACATCACATAATTACTTTCTGGGAAGTCCTTACAGTGACTGGTTCTCGTCCAACTCGGATTTAACCTATGCAAGGATGCTACTAGGCGGTCTTCTGAAGAAAGAGTCATGCGTATAAACTACAGATGTTAAACTTCTTCCTCTAGTTAATTCATCATGTGTATAATCGTTTCACGAACTTTACACGAACATCCTGAGTAATCCTGCTGTGACGCATTGCCGGGGCTCTTCGAATGGTCCTGTGAGCGTGTGTCTTTGGCGAAGGGTTTGGCTAAGCCCGATTCTGTTTATAAGGTCCCCAGTTCAAATACGAAGTTCGCGTTACTTTTAAGCAACAATGCAGATTCCCACATTCTCAACAACTAGTCTTTGCCACATAAATGAACTTTCTCGCAAAAAATGTTCCTTTCAGTATGAAGAAAAAAGGTTTTTTGGTGTTGTTTTGAATGAAAGTAACTCTATATTCTGAATATTATAGTTTAATCGAAAAGCCTCCAAAGAAATAATATGGGCAAATACTTTAACAAGATGTGCTATCAATTTCAACTTTTAGAAGAGCAACTCAGGCTTTGTAGAAGCTTTAAATGTATATTTCGTTACATAGTACGCTACTCTGGGCTTGCAAGCCACAAAAACGAGAAGCTGACCAAAACCTGGCCATAATCGTAATCACAACCCCAACCCTGACCTTAATCGTAACCGCATCCCGAACTTAACAGTTACCCTAACCATAAACTTAACATTAAACGTAAACCTGCATGCATTCAACTCCTTATTATAAACGGAACACTTGAACTTGACAGAAACCGAAATCCCGAACCAAATTCTCAACCTGACTCTTACGAAAACAGCAAAAGAGACTCTATATCTAAATCAAAATTCAGGGTGCCCTTTTCTTTTTACCTATGGGTTATTTCCAGCCAACAATTTCAGCATCATACTTCGGCTTATTTTGCTTGCAATTCTAGAGTGCACTTACATTTAGAAAGTGGACAGCGCTACCAACCCCAAACAAAACTTAAAACAAAATGCGAAACGCAAGCAGAATCACAATTGTTATTACCTCGGGTCACTGTATTAGGGCATAGGGATTATTTATGCATACGTGTAAATCGTGAAATCCACGTTTTGATGGCGTTTTCTACCTTCGTCTCTAACACATCCTCCTGTCAGCAGAAATGTCCTTAAGTTACAAACGTCCAAACTTCAGAAACGAACTGATGAACCGCGCAGACTGCATTGGAATGCAGGAGAGACTTTGCAAGTCTGGTATGCCTGACGTTATGTTGGGTGACCCACAGGAGGCTAGGACATTTTTTGTAAATTGGCGGGTGCTTGGAGATGCAAAAGTGTGTAGCTTTATTAGTTAACATGGCTTACCTTTGGTCTAACTGGCGAATCTGCGCATACTGCTCTTGTTCGACTTCAAGGTGTTGTCACAGCCCAGCACAAGTATTTGGTAACTGAGGAAAGTAGACAGTCTCCCGCTTTCTGAGTCGAGGATGTGTAATATGGTTTGCGGGTGGCGCTTGTTTCAGTTAGTAGTAGGACGTATTCGAGGGATGGACTTAACCATAATTAATAGGAAATTCTAGGGAGACGCAATTTAAGCATAAAACTGAAGATGTGGTTTTGCTATTAAACGCGAATAAGAGAGCAAATATTATGTATGTAGAATTACACTTCTTTGTACCATTACAAAAACACCAGAAAGAACCAAAAAATATTTGAATTCAGTTTGTCGTATGCCCCATAAAAATCATCATTAAACGTTTGGATGTGGGGTAATTTTATAGATAGTATAACTCCCAACAAAGTCGACACAATGAAAGCTGCACGATCACAAACGTTGTTTCCTGGTTAATTTGTACAATATTATTTATTTCCGATTTCTATTAATTGCATTTTAATTTGTAATGTCATTGGAGATTAATCCAAAATATAGGCCTGTTAAGTGGTTATTGTTACTGTGATTTTACAGCGATTAATCCACACTATAATCAGCATTACAAACACGACCAAGTAATGTTGCCCACCCGAAAACACAGTACAGCACATCAGTTGACATTTTTTGAGATCACTTGGGGACTTCACCTGCAAACCATGTAGACACAGACGTGGCACCGTGACAGTCAGCTGATGCCTGGCATTTCGAATCAATACACCTAATGTCCTCGTGAAGATGTTACTTAGTGTTTTTCCCCTAACAATTCTGCAAAACCCACTGTTGGCAGTTCGACCACAGCAGAGTGCGTGAGATTTGGCCTCTGGCCTTGACGGCGGCGCATTATGTTTACCTTGCTGGCGTTTGCTCTGACATTAGAGTGCCTTTTTTTCCGATTCGGAGAACGGGAAACCTAAGCATGATTTCAGTATTTAGCTTTGTTGTTTTGTGACCACTCGAGTGCCCAGACTACTTGCCGGATGCCTGCGGTCGAGAGCGTAGATTTCAGATAAATAAGCGATGTCTGAGTCTAAGAAGACTAAATCACTAACTTTTTTTATTAAGTAAGTAACTTGCTACTCCTCTGTGAAGAGAAGGAGTCACAAAATATTTGACTTCATGGCGTTATATTGACAGAGAAATTGGATCGTAAATGTCGCAGTAGTATGGGAATATAATGACTATGATTACTATTAGGATGCCTAGCAGTTTAGACGACTCTGCTCATGTTTCTGGAATTAATGAGCATAAGCAACTGAGATCATATGCAAGCCCGGATGCATGCTCACAATTTATTGCACTAGATACATGGATGACGGACAAACGATTCCATCATCGAAAATTCCTAAAACGCGCGGAGTTCCGTTCCTCTGAGTTGCGTCCGGTTTATCGAACTGCCAGTAACAGTGAGATAGCAGCATCTTTCGTATTATCAGTCGTCAAATCCATCTACCCTGCCTTCTGATATGAAAATCTTTATCTCGTTGACCATACCATACAAAAATAAATCAGACTTTGCGAACAGCAATCTTCCGTCTTCCCTTTGTTTAATTAAGTCAGGCGTTAATTATGCGCAATTTTCTAACGTAAGTGCAGCAGCCCACTAGCTGATTTGGAGAATCGCCGCATCGCCGACAGCGTCACCACCTTTTGTGGCCGTTGTCAGTCTGAAGTGAACCCGTGCCTCAACTCTCGTGACGTTATGCCTACCCCTGACTTTCCCTCCCATTCACTCCTCAGGCAGTTCCCCGTCTGACAAACGCCTCATTTCGAGAAATGGGCATCATATACGCAGTCAACCACTGCATCCCCACCACTCAACCTCTCGAATCTCGCCGACCAAACCGTCTTGCTCCGGGCCTTTTAAGAATTTCTGAGGCAGACGTCGTGCATGCGTTTGAGCTCGGCATCATCTGACAATCGAACGGATTTTGCGCATGGCTCCTCCATCTCGTTCCAATGATGATTGGCCATTAGCGACTGCGTGGCGGTTACTAGTCGTTGAACTCAGGAATTACTCCTAATCAATATCCTTTCGTGCCCACCCAGTCTGCGATTTCTCGCTGCATGCTAGAGGCATATTCTCCAGCATTGTTATTTTTCCTACGAAACAATATTTCCAAGTAGTAGTGCATGTCGAACTGTTAATCGAGCACGTCATTGCACACGTTTGGCTGAACGCGTGCCTCTCTAAGCGATGTCTAAACGTTTGCCTAGACTAAGAAAACAGAAATTACTATAAGGTAGCTATGCCGTGGTTTTACCACACTATGTAAATGGACTTAAGTTGTCACTTCAAATATGTTATGGAACTGGTATTGTCTTATGGGATGTCAGTAGGATTTTGTTGATAGTGTGATCTAAAATGGCCTTCGCACGCGAGAACCAAGTCCAACTCAAACATGATACGAATGATTTGTATTTGGATCTCGATCACCCACATGCATATGCGATTCTCGACTTCTGGTGACTTAGCAGTTCGATGCCTGAATCTCCTGAATGAACATAAAATCCAATTAAACTTAAATTCCTAGTCGAATTCGCGTAGTCATGTTGCAGCTAAAAACGGTTGAGACCCAGTTTTTGTCCAAGATTTCCAAGGTACACCTGCCGGCAAATCTCCGTAAATTGGTCAAGCATTTTTTGCCACGTTTTCGAGCTACGAAGCAAACCCTTCAAAAACGCTTTGTTAACGATATTTTTTGTCCTATGATACTTCAGCTGATAAATGAAATAGGTTAATTGGGAAGATACATTTATGACTAAAATTTGTGAAAACGAACGCGCCAGCCTGTGGGTAGCGCTGCTGAGGGCGAATTTTCAATTTCGAATTTCATGTGATAATTGACTAACTTGACTCGTAGAAATAGCGGTTTTGAAGACCATTTCGCGAGTTTCCGCGAAATTTTGATAAATTAGCATCGAGCCTGTACATTTATACGGGAACAAGGTACACACCGAAACGTGCGAGAGATAAGGGCAGTATTTGAATGTAGTGGGTGTGGGGGGGAGGAGAGGCAGTCAGTGACAGGGAGGATTAGGTTGAGCTCTGTCACAGGGGTGAGGGGTGGGGTGAAGGGGAACGCGGAGACATGTATGCAATTAATCGACCTTTGACCACGATAGATGCGCAGCGAGCAAGAGGTTCTTCTGCGCGCACAGGACCGGCCTCTGTAGCCTGACGGCAGTTGCCTCTGCTGTTGCCAATTAGCGCTGACTCGGTCACTTGGGGTATTTAGGTGTGACCTTGTAAATCACACGGAAGGCTTCATTGGGATCTACGCGGATGGAGCTATCTATGCTCTTAGCTGCATCCTTCCTCAGACATATCGGCAGATGTCTCGTATTCTTACGCATAGGCCCCGACTCGTACGGCCTATGCAGCCTTACAAGATCCGTGTCTAGCGTGGGCAGAGTTCGATTAACTGCATGCATGCCCTTGCGCCCCTCACCTCCTTCCCTCTCGCCTCAGACGTTGCTCAATCCAACCTTCACTGTCACTAACTGCCTCCTCTCCCCCTAACGCACTATATTCACATGCCCCGCTTGCACCTCATTCCCTTTAAACATACAGACCCGATGATATCTTATCGAAAGCATGTAGTAGCTCGTCATGTATTCTTCTGGACTGCGCCATGGGAACTTTTACATTCTTAAAAATTACAGTATTCATAAGTCGTTAACGAGTGAAATTCGAAAGTATACAATCCGTTAATATTGAAGGTAAATACTGGTGTGGTATATTCCAGACCTTAACAAACCTCAATAAATGATTTGTTATCCTTTCTAGGGGCTGCTTCTTTTAGCGGAAGGGTTGAATTCCTGTCGATGACCGTAGGTAGTGCATCAGACCCAACTCTAATCTAAGTATCATCACAAACTACAGCATGCAAACAGTAGTATAGCGAATAATGATTCATGTAGGAAAGACCTTTCCTTTTAGATCCGAACTACCTGGCGTTAAGCAGCCGGTATTGCATCTGGCCGCGTATACACTTAACTCACTAAACCTGACAGTAGGTTACCTGGCCCAACTTTACTTATTAACCTAAATCGTTCTTTCCATCGTCAGTCCTTTGAGCAATAGCAGAGTAGATAATAATTTACTAATATACACAAAATCCAGATTTCATCTTATATATACCACGAAAGCTCTGTCATAAAGAATTTAACTGTTTAATGGGAGAATGCGTTTATTCACCTCCTTTGCGACACCCCCCCCAAAAACCATTGCCTGCTTCAGACTTACATATATTATACTATCCACGACTCCCATAAAAATGCTTATGCAAAACGTGTTCCAGCTTCCGTACAACGTTTATACATGAAAGTTTTAATGCTTCACACGTTAGCCAGGATCATAGTCGTGTGTTAAAGGCCTTAACTTTGTGGAAGATATAATCGAGTAAATGTAGCGTCCGTTCATGTCTATATCTGGATGTCGGTTGCAGGTTGTGAAAAGCCCATCGTATTCAGGTTGGGTCTCATGTCTTATGCAGGGTCCTTTGAGTGCTAAGCCAAGCCCCAAGCCCGTACAAGCAATGCGTTTGAGTTTTTAACAGCACATACCAAAGTGTGCGTCCTATTTAAAAATGAAGAAAGGCTAGTCATACGCAATATGCAAAAGTCATTGTTTTTGTTTAGTTGCATTTTCCTGCGATGAAGGCCTACTTTCCATATTTGACATAGCGTATGTTATTAAAGGTTGATCTGCTTTCTGAAGCAGGTCCTAATATACCGTCAAGTTTTTCATCCTGAATTGGAATAATTATCTCGTTCGTATTTGTCTTGGCGCGTTTCTAACAAGATTCAGCCACCGTTAATAAAGTTTAATTAATCTCCCAGGTGGAAACACGCACAGACCAAATAAGTGAAAATAGAAGACACCTTCATTTTGAATATGACTCTACTGCCTTCAGAACCTGGCATTACCTTAGTTGACGCATATATTTACTCGGCCAAACATGACTATATATAAAATATGACAGTGGGTTGTCTTATGCAAATTTACTATTTTACGTGAATCGATTTTTCCCATCAGTCTTACATAAGACAACAGACTAGGGACTAATGTTCTCTGCATAAAAACAAAAACATTTTATTCACACAACGAAAACTGCGGCATATAGAAGTGAACTGTCCATGTGAAGAAAACGTTTGTTCGCTGTCATTGGAAAATTTCCAGTATCGTAGGCTACGAGATTTGAACTGCCGATAGTTATTGCTGGTACTCTATGGACTGGCCACTCAAAATTTCTTGCTGCAGAAAGACGTCGAAGTCACTGGCACGCATATGTAGCATATTTAATAAAAAGTTGTGAATAGGTCCATATGGCCTGTCCAAAACGTTTATGCTTGCATTGCAGAGCTTTAGAGAGGACAGACGAATTATATTTGGCTGCTGGTTGTCCACTTTCCAGTAAGTAAAATCGACAGTTGCATTCAGAGCTAAACTGTCGAACATGAGTGTGGAATATCCGCCGCTATTACGTGGAATTTTTAGCTTTTCGGAAGGTAGGCTCTGTTGGGTTTCAAGTGTACATCGGGAAAAAGGATAAGTCGATGAAACTGCACGACTAACATACTGCTAATGTTTTGGCAATTATACTTCTACCATCGTCTTACCTGTCTCGCTACATGAACTGCGGCGTTAGAGATTGGAGCCATGCATGAGTATTGCCAGTATCTATCTGTCCATTCGTCCCGCAAGAATGTGCAATCGAACGATAAGGGTTTCTTATAGATCATAATTAGTAAGTAGAAACGCCAGTTTTTATTTTCTAGTATTTTCTCAAAGTAGCGGTAATCAGCCTGTTGAGCGAAGTGTGCAGCCAATTCACTGAGACTAAAGCCATAGCTAGAACGCGGACATCTTTTTTGGCTGAAAGTATAAACAACCTCGTCATTATTTACACTTCTTAGGATAACCGGTAAAATTATTTACAAATACATAATTGAGGAAGACAGCTTGCCGATGCTATCTGTACAACAAGCGTTGTCAGTCGATGGTCCTAATATGGCTGCAGTAGAAGGCTTCGTGAATGGCTTC
>CACRXP010000703.1:12251-28319 GCA_902702965.1 Spirometra erinaceieuropaei | reverse complement strand
ATGACCTTGTCCTTTTTTAGTCGAGCCAGAATTCTGTTAACCTTTGCCACTAGGGACCTTAGACTGGCGGTGTCGCTGACGTTGTAGGACTCTCGATCGTTGAGGAGCAGGAGGGCTTTGCGTCGGTAGTCCACCTTGTCGAGGATGACGGTTGACCGGCCTTTGTCAGCAGGCAGAATAACTATTTCGGTGTCCGCTTTCAGCGCCCTTAGGGCCTTTTGTTCATCTCTTAGCAGGGAAGGGGTTTTCCGGTGCGACGTGAGAAGTGAAGAGAATTGATGTCGAAGGAGGCCCTTTACCTCGTCTGTGGCGCCGGTTTGACGAAGCACTGATTCGAAAGGAGCAATGAAAGTGACCGGGTCGGCGTCAGTTGTGTTAAAACCAGATCCACGTTGTAGAACTTTTGTTTGGGTCACAGTAAGTTGTTTTGACGATGCCCTACTCAATGGCTTGAAAATGCTTACTTGTTTGTGCGACAATAGTTCGCGTTAAATGGTGATGGCGGTTCAAGGCAGCACCGTAGCAGTCTGCACCGGCCTCTCAGACAAGCCAACCTACATCCACGTCCACTCAAAATGTCACTCGCTTTTGCATTTCTAAAAACCCTGCTGAAATCCACTTGAGCACACTCGTCTCAAATCCCCCGATGCCCTCTGATTGACCACAGTAAGAATTTTAAGGGCGTAGCCATTCTGTCTAAAAGGGCAATAGCCTCCACGATTCATCTGACAGACAACCCAGACTTACGCTGTCTACCCTGCATGTCATCGAAATGTTGGCCAAACTGAATGCTGCCTTAGATAGTTAATCGAATTTTGTGTATTTAAACTGATTACCACTTTTGTCCTTTCTGTTGGTAAAAGGTTAGCTGATCACATAAGAAAGAAATGAGCGTTGACATATGGCCTGTGTCCTATGCTTAAAATCCAGAACCCCCAGAATCAGAAGGAAGGCAACTGTAACATAAATATTCCATGAAGGAGAATGTACGATCGCTATGAATAGAGCTTTATTCGCCTAACGTTTCCTCTTCCGGCTTGGACACATCATGAGAGACAATAGCCGATACGGGTGGTCCATGCACAATGGAAGATTGAAGAAGGAGACACGATTGCATTGACAAGAGCTTTATTAGCCTGACGTTTCACATGCCTGCTCAAAACCCATCATCAGAGACAACAGCAGATACGGGTGCTCCATGCACGAGGGGCTGCTGTATTTGTAGGATGCAGTCGCCTAGGGCCTGGTGGGTGCCTCGGGCCTGTGTGCACCGCCCACCCCAAATGGTGCAAGAAGGCGGCCAACAGCTTCCTAAGCGTTTTAACATAGGGAGACGCCCAAGTCCTAGCTGGCATTTTGTTTCTGAAATGACATTTACGACGACTTTCAACGACCTGTTATCAGTGGCTGATTTATCTTAAAATCCGCCTACACGTGGCATGCATGGTTATGAATGTTCATGTTTTCAAAGAGGGTGGCTGGTATCTGGCCTGTGTGGCAATGCCATAAAAGCGAACTCATGAAGAAGCCATCCAAAATTGATCTCGGTACCTTAGTTATTAAATCCATGCCTAAGCGCCCCAGATATTTTGTTGGGATTTTGTAGATCAGCGGAACACACTCATTAAAAGTAAACACCGTTACTGTTTGTGAACTTCTACATCCAAGTCAAATGCGTTGTGTTAAATAAAAATAAGTGCTAGAACTCCTTTTAATATTATATTGTTGAAAACTTAACAGCCAAACATGATTTTACTGTTCTCTGGGGACGTACGAATTATACTTACATCCGTGATATTATAAAATTCGATATCTTCCATGACTGCTTTTAAGAGCTTATTACATGATTATACAGGCAGTTATATTATTCATTTCGACCACGTTTTTCCTCATATTCAGTTTCCGGATGGTTATTAGTGTAAAGGCAGGCTACCGTATTGTTTTTGCGTAAATATGTATAGCTTCCTATTCTGACGTCTTACGTTTGCATGCATGTTGCAATGTGCAGTTGAGTGAATTACTGACGTCTCGACTTCTCAATCGTCATTATAATCACGACGTCAGTTAGTTTACGAAGCCGGTATTTGAAGCCTGTAATCATTTTGACCAAGGAGTAATTAAAAGTTGAAGAATGGATGTTACCCTTGTTGTTGGCACACTGCGAGGAAGCGTTTAGCGCTGGGTTGGCAATCAGTGAGACCTCCTGGTCGCCTTGTATTTACGTTTAGTGAAAATACGCATTTTGCAAAAAATATCGCACTTGCAAAATGCCTGTACGATGAACTTCTTGTGAGGACGTAATTAGATAATCATTTACAAACGAGATCGGCACTGTACCAGTTGCGAACACTGTTCGGGTTGGCACACACCTTGTGCTCGATGATAGCTTATATTGTGTCCGTCAGGACTGAACGCCGCTGTAGCAATACATCAGAAGCTGCCGAAAGCAATTTGTGTACACATTTTTGTTGGTGTGAAAAATCAACTGCATGTCTCTGTAAAAAATTTAACGATTATTGATTTTATCCCATGTTCGTTAGGCGCATCTATCCATAATAATTAATACTTGGTGTTGGAATGCGAATCTGACTAAGCACTGACAAAAGCATTCAGTATTGCGCTCGTATATCATTCCGAGCGTTGGGGTTAAAATTTGCCCAAATAAAGCAAAGGCACTTTAATGCACCTAAGCTGGAACATAAGGGGATCCGCCACTTTCGTGTGAAAACCACTGAATCTGTCTAGTGGGTGTTGCGTTTTTTTTGTCTTGCGAAATGCACAACGCACAATTTGACAACGTTAATGGCTTTGGATATTATGTTTATTTTGGCTGACGGACACACAAATAGAAATGCATGTGAAGGAAATTTACAAACAGCTGCCGTTCTGCAAATGTACGCAGTTCAAAAACAATAGATAAAAGAAAATAAATACCATTTAAATTAAAACCGTAAAAAAGAACATAGACGAAGGTCTTTCGATCTGTGGGACAAGAGCTTTATTAGCCTCACGTTTCGGATTCCTGTTCGAACGCATCATCAGAGACAACAGCAGATACAGGTGATTCATGCACCAGGGTCTGCAGTATTTATATGATGCCGTTGCCGTGCTACCGCATACCTATGAACATTCACGGCTCCTCACTTCATCCGAGATTGTCGTACTTGGTGTGTTAATTGTTTTATGGCCGACATTTGCGTCGTTAATTGCTGCAATTTTATCACGTGCTTTGGATGTTGGTGGGATGATTGCTCGGCCATCTGACGCACTGACCCTGGTGTTGGGAAAAGTGTTCACCTGTGCACTCCCCGTGTGGCTAATTACTACGCCTAGGCGAAGTCTCAACTTCCGAGTATGGTAATTAACTGGGAACCAGTAAACCATGATTCAAGTAGCTCTCGGCGCACGCGGTTTTCTCCTCTTGCGAGAATTTCGGCCTCGTCGAATTTGTATGTGTGGCCGGATCTCGTCCAATGAGTCGCAACTTGAGAGCTGGCGTCATTTACCCGCACCGGTGTAACGTGTTTGACCACGTAGTTGCTTTGTCTGCAATTGCACCAGATACGATAAACAACTCCGGACGTTTCTAGCCGTGGCAGCGAGTCTTTCGGTTTCATTACCAGACGCCTGATGGTTGCCTCCGGTCTGTGTGCAACTTTAACCCAAGTGGTCGCAATCACGATTACATACGAATGCCACCTGTGGATTACCCTGAACTTTCATCTCGACATACATAATCGACAATTATGCTTAACATAGAAAAATAGAATCCACTCACTTTCGCTGTCATGATAAGTGAATTCTACTCCCTCGTCGTTCATTTGTAGTTATAATTTAGTATTCTATAACTCCTACAGTTATTTTGTAATTCAATGGCTTCTGGTGTATTTGTATCTGTGAGCCACGTTGTGTGGAATTTTGTTGGCATAAGGCCATTTTCTAGATGGGTCATCAGTTCATATTACTTAATGCGATTACATGAACGTCTAACGACACAGCACCAACAACTATGTTACGTGGCAAAACATATCTACCGCTCTCCTAGCCTGTTAATGCATGCACGGCTACAGTCTTAGATATTGATAATAAACAGCTCACTGAGTGTCGCGGTCAGAGCCACCGACTGACGCAAGGAATACTTCCACTTCGTTGTGCTCAGTTTGGCAATTATGTCCTGGTTACCGCGTTACCTATTCCCTTTTACAGTAGGAGGGACTTTATTCATTACATACCTAGTACTATGTAAAATTGCGAAACCTACACGTCTGCATTACGACTCATAAACCGCCACAAATGAACGATTAACACATGTACGTAAGATGACTTAGAACGCAGCGTTAAGTAGTCATGAGATCACAATGAACGGCGACATCTGTAGCAATCTGAATATCGCTGGCACATTTGCCCTTCGACTAATCATGTGGAAAATGGCGTCAATTGTAATCACCACAGGATATAATTAGAGAACCGCAATGATCCTTTTCAACTTACAGAACGTCAACCGACACCAAAATACGTTTTCTATGCGTTCAGTCGGTCTTCGAACATTTTACATTCTGAGGATGTTTAACGTATGGTTCCAGTTTTGACCTATGTCGGTTACATCCGTAACTGAGAATAAATGCGCTAGTGTGAAGTTTATCCGTATATTTTAATTGTACTTAGTTAGTGGACGCGTTTCCAGGACTCTGAACCTACTTTCACGCAAGAAGCACAGGTTTGAGACTACGCTGTTGGCGATAAAGTCCCCAGGAAATAACTTTCATACTCAACTAGTGAGGATCATGCGGTAGGCGAAAATCAGACTCATAATAAACGGAAATCCATATATCTTTGATATTTGTAACTTCTGCTGGAGTATATATCTGCGGCCTCGTGCGAATCTGGACATTACCTAATTTCTCCTATATATCGGTTTCATTCCGACAACACCATCTGTTACTTATATTAATTACCTTATTCAAAATTTGCATATAAGAATTCTACACTCCCTGGTCCTCAATCAGCGTGTTTTGCAAATTGTCAAATCCAGTAGGATCCAAAGTATTTGGTTAACGTTTTCGCCTTGTCTAAAGACAAGCTTTTGTAACCGCGAGATAGAATGACGTTCTCAGACACCACAGCTCTTATAATGTGAATAGCGGAATCCACAAAACACTTTTCAGAACCACATGCATTTCAAAACAACATGTATTAAGACAGTCTATTTAAGTTTACGATTCCAATTTCAGTGTGTTCCCCGGTCAATAATTCGTCGCGTTTGCACAATTTATTCCTCAGTCAGCTTACCTTGAGTTCAAGGCATTTAGAGGCATTTAGAGTTGTCTGTAATTTCCCGACTGGCTACCTAAGTTTTAGGAGTCTATTAAATAAGGCTGCCTAATAAGTTTATGCAAGAATGAAATTACTCGCGGCACTTTCTTTCTTGATATGTTATGTCGAATGCTGCTTGCCAAAATTTGGTACATTTTACATTTTCTAAATTTGCTGGCTATATCACCTTTTATGTAATATGCGGGATATTTTAAAACATGGCAGCACGTTTTATGTTCCTGTTTTTGTAATTTCCATGTGATAAAGTATGTGCGTGATTTGTATGAGCAGTTTGTATACATGTACATAATCATGTCGTCGTCTGCTTATAAAATACACTGATAGTCATTTTGTGACAGTGGCACATCAGGTCGTATGAAATAATTCGATATAATTTCGACGTAAAAAGTCTGCTGAAAATATTTAATAAGCTCTGCTGGTCATCCCTTAGATTTTGCCCGAACAAGTCGATTATGCGAGAAATCATTCCCACGTAAATGTTTCTGCTCACGATATTTGTTATTTGTGCTCTCGATAAAGCGCATGAAAATGGTCAAATTCAGATAGTTACTTTTCAAAGCGTCCCAAGGATTTAAAGATGAATGCAAGGAACTCAGTATAGTTTGCACAATACGCCTAGGGCATAAGAAAGTGTACCCACTAAAACAGCGAAACACCTCCGACTAAAGAATATCTGGCACGGCAACAACATTTGACAGCTTCCGTTCACCAAAAGTGTCGTTTAAAGTCTTATTGAAAGTTATATAAATGTACAACTATGATAACGTATTTTTTTCTCTCCAGATTTGCCAAGCTGCCCTCGTTCTAGGAACGGCTTTACTATCAATGATGTTGCTCAGTACTTGACTCGGCAAGCTGATTACCACGGCTTCGAGAAAATACTAGCGAGTAAAAAATGGTGTTTTGTCGTCATATTTATTGTCCACGCGGAGCTCTTATCATTTGATTGCACATTTCTAAGAGACGGACAGACCGAAAGTTACTGGCAATATGCATGCTTATCTCCGATCTCCGACGTCGAGGTTCACATAATACAAGAGGTAAAATAAGGATAAATTATCATTGTTAAGCATGCATGACAGTCGAATTCTATTTTAACCACGTCTCCTACCTGTGTTCTTAGTCCGTGCTCCTTTTTAAACCAACAGAAATTGCAGCGGAATAAACTGGAAGGTCCACGAAATAGCACCAGATATTTCAAGTTTAAGTTACGAAATTTAGGACTGGAGGCAACTGTCCATGTTACGTACTAGAAAGTGCATAACAACCTGCCGAATATGATTAGATTGTCCTCACTGAGGCTTTTTAATGCTAATGCTAATTCTTTGGGCAGTGCATTTGAACCTGTCACCTTAAATCAATTGAAGATGTTACACATCCGCGCCAGTGACTTCAGAGTCCTAGTGCAGCAAGAAATGTTGAGTGCACAGTCTATAATGCGCCGGCAGTAACTATTGGCAGTACAAAACTGTGCAACATACAAACCTGAAAATCATGCCATGAAATTACATAGACTGGTTGTAAATGCGAATATTTGACGTCCATACATCACAGACTTTGTTGCATGAATAAACTATTTGAAGCATATCTATAGAGAACATTACTTTTTATATCAGATTAATAACAGGTCGGTTTCTCTTTTGTTGTTCGTAAAAATCATAAGAAGAAAAATTATTTGGGTAAATAATAGTAGTTTAAATACACGGCATACTGTCTGATGTCGTATAATAGCATGTTCAATATGCTTAGTGCATACGTATGTAGCCTGGAGGAATTATTGTTGCCTAACGCCAGGACGTCAAGAGTAAATAATGGTGACTCCCAATCGCTTTATTTTCCGTCGCTTTGAAGTTACCTAAGATTGTGTAAATATGTCAAAATATAGCAAAGTTTTGTTATAAACACGCGGGAACAGCTAGCTTGAGGGCGTGGCGGCCACTGACGATTGGGTGGTAAAGGAAGCGAAACGGTTTTCAGCACAATATGAACCGCCTTTCCAACCGCATCCATACTGTTTGATGCAAGAGAGGTTTTTTTGCGCAAAATGTGGTTAAATAAAAAAGATATTCTGAAAAGGGGGTCTTTTCTAAATTTCTATTCGGACGTGCTGTTTATCGAAAACAAAAATCCTATTTCTATGGGCTTGTGACCGGGCTTTCTACTTAAAGTTATCTGCATAATACATGGGACCAGAACTGTATACGATGAGCTTATTACAAACTGCAGTTGAAATGCGCTAAGATCCATAATCATACGATCCCCTGTGTATACGAACATGTTTAAAGTCAATTTATGTTTGCATTTGCGCTATCACGATCTGAAAACAATGGCCGTTCAGTCTAGTGTGGGCTAGAATTTCTCTAACAGAAGGTTCCGTGACTGTGTATGCGCTTATGCATCCGCAAGATATACAAGCCAGGAGCATGTCTATCTAGTCATCCTCGTCGTCCTTTCGACCCATTGTTTGGGTTAAAATCATAATTAAGTTTGCAGTTTAGAGGGTTAGGGGTGCGCCTAGGTGTGGGTCTAGCCGTGTCAGCCACGTAGCCCCCCAATTACCTTTGGTCTATATGTGCACGTCTTGAAACGCTTATAAGTTTAAACTCGACCAGAAATTGAATTTCAGCTAATTTTGACACGTTTCTCTAAACCATCAGAGGGCGTAATATAGGCGCTCAAAAAAGATTGCTGCGAATGTGAATTCTGCTGCAAACATCATAGCAGCATCAAAAAATGGAGGGTTATGATGCATAATGAATGCAGACTTCAAGACCTCAAACACTTTGGAATTTAAATGCCATGAAAACCAAATGATAAGTTTACTTTCAATGCACAATTGAGAAATGACGTAAATTTATATTACGTGAAAACAGGATGGAGAATTATCGTGCTTACTTTCTATAAAATTGTTGGCTAGGCAATTGAATGAATATCCCGCATTACCTGTGGCCTTGCCCAGTAGTCCATAAAGGCACATGTGGCCATGCTCTAACTATACATATAACGTCTACCTCAACGTCAAATCTAATCCCCACTGCAATGTAAACCAAATACATCTGTAAACCAAGGTATTTTCATGCCTTAGCGGGCGTACTTGAATATAAAAGAGAATTGAATATAAAATAGCAGATTGCATATATATTTGGTAGTCATATTTGACGATGTCGTATAAAGTTGACGGCCAAAAAAAATTGTTCAAAAGTTGGTACGCTGGTGCGACTGAAACATCTAGAAATGTTGCAGCATAATTCATCGGTAATTCAATTATTGTGTTTGTAAAAATGGCCAAATCTCTGTTAAACCAATAAGATTGCGGGCATTATACAAGGCGAATTTCGGCATATTACCTGCGTATGACAGATACAAAACGGACTTAAAATGCCTTGAATTTCAAGAAATGGTAGGTTTGGATGCAATATTTTCAACAGCGTCCAAAGTTTATTTAAATAATAACAGTTATTGAGACCAAGTTGGTGGTATGCTAGTGGAGCGTTGTCTCAGGTTTATCAAAGCTGCATGCTGATGCGCACAGTAATAATCGCGGCGTGGAAAGTTCACGCCTTACTTTGGTGAATTATAAAAAGGCATGACTGTAGTCTAGAAAAAGAAGAAACTCTGGTCATTGCAACCACTTTTCCTTTTTAGTTCATACCCCAATCGTGTGACATTAAGATCAAAAATCCTCGAATACCATAACGCTACTGCAATTAGCGTATGTTCTGCCCGTAGCAAAGGCGTAGCGTGGTGAAACATTGATCGTACGTCAATTGTCTGAAATCAAAACCAACTGTTTGGGCACGTTGTTGCTTCATTGTTAAAAAGACATAGCCGTGCATTCGAACAAAAATTTCAGATATGTTCTGGCAGTCCAACTTGGGCGAGGGAACTATTTCACACCTTATACGAAGATGCACAGAGGATGCTATTCGTGTTTCAGCAAAACGTCATCTAGTGATGTTGGCAGTCCATGCCTAAAACCCCTGTGCCGTTAACGCACACGGAATGTGTGTAAACAGTTAGGGACATCGGGCTCCCTTGCCAAGGGGCCATGTATGTCATCCTCACCTTCATATTTTTTGCTAACTCATGCACTGCGCAAGAAAGTGTGTTAATCAGTTTTGTGTAGAGTCTCCTAAGAACGTCCACGCGATTTTTTGGCTTTTTGGTTATAAATTACATACACGGCTATTTTTTGAAGGTGGCGACTTCCGTGACTAGTCTGCCGTCAGTAAACACAAAATTCAAAATGATAAGAGAGGTTTCATTGAAATTCACTAAAAGCGTATCTAATGACATTCAGCTGCACCTGTCATCCTCCACTTTCTTAAATAGGGTTGCAACATTAATCAAATGGGACGATAAACCTATAATAATTCAGTTACTTCAGGATGTCGGCTTATTTGAAGAGAAACAAAATCGTAATGATTTTTATTATTGACGTTCGATTTTATGTGTCCAAAAAAACGTGCATAAAAATATCAAATGCCTTACCCATTTAGTAGATAATTCCGTTTTTTTCAAAATTGCGCAATTTATCGGCGTTTAGTTTCCTAGTAATCAACATTCGGTCAGAAACATCTTTGACGGCTGGTCCTATTCTGTCTATTACTGTCGTCGGATGACACCTACAGACATGTACGGACTGTGCACGCATATGGGCAGTTCCTCCCTGTCGATGGCTGACTAGTTAGGAGCCTTTAAAAGGTGATGGTTTAGGCTAATGCATGCCTTCCTCTCACACCTTTGGGCATTGAAATGCGTTTGTGTCTGCGCGGTATATTTTGTTGTTGGTTAACATTCAGTTGGAAAGTTTGTTGTAAGCCAGGTGATGTGGTGGTATGTCGAGGTGTGTTTCCGTCCGTGTCAGCCTCCTTCGACCTCTCTAGCCTCTGACGTGCTTGGTTACGTCTTGAAATTAAACCCATCTGAGAAGGCGGAGGAGGGAGTACGATGGATACTGTACGAACCGAATCCCACTTAATGCCTATTCAGGCTCAATTCACTGCGACTGCCTCAATTTGCTGCACAACAAATGGTCGATCGTGTCGGCAGTGACGATCAAAGCTGTCACCGGGGGCACTTCCACGCAAACAATATGATCAACTCCTTACTGCCTTTAGAATTACGTCCATGCTGTTGAGTGCAAGATGGCCTTTTTATAAAATTTTCTGCGCTATGGCTTGGAGGTGTGCGTTTGGCATCTACGTGCAAGCGCAAACTGAAATAATTCGAGCTGCAGGTTGATCTATCCCACTTACTGAAGTCATTGAAACTAGCATTCGCGAAGCAAACGCACATTTTATGTTAGACATGCCGTCTGAATTTAAAGTTACAATTTCTCTTATAATCCTGCTGCGGTTTGAACGCATAATGTTAACTGCATACGTTTATGTGTAATTCAGCCTTAGCACTCAGTTTTTGCCTATTTCGTGCACATTAGAAAGAAGTTAAGAGTCATGGACGGGTAAAAAGTATGTTGACATGTAAACTTAAGTCCGTAATTGTACGAGCAGCGGCATATCACGAAAATAAACAATCGTTTTGGAAACCACTTATGCGTTAGTTTTGAACGGATGCGATTTTCCAACAAATTAATAAAAGAAGTCATTTGCGCGTATACATTCTCGAAATCATATTTCGATTCACAAGAGTAACAATACTCAATCGGAAAAAGTGCGTTCTAATAAGGCAGTTAATTTTAGCAATATCAATTAGTAGGGGCGGCCATATACACAGAAAACGTATTCTCCTTGATTATCATAAAGAGACAAATCGCATCTTCACATTTTCTACTCGATGAAGTGTTCCTCTCAGTCAAACAGGCTTTTGTAATAATATGAGGTTTTTCAAGGTCATCAAATGTTCATCCAAATATTATCGTATTAATAGGTTTGTAAAGAGTCCTAATGAAGTAGAAAAAATTGTCCCAAATTACTGCAAAATATGTGAAACGTACACGATACCATCTTAGCGACATATACAAAATGTTATTATCTTAGCATGAAACGTATACAGAAAATGCAACTGCAGAACAGACATAAAAGTATACGGGAACTGATATATCCTGAGATTCAAAAGTACACCGTACATTTACGTATGCGTTTTGATCATTAGCGGGGATCGATAATATACGGGCAATTTTTTATTAATTAAGCGTACATTGTGCAGAAAGCGCATGGGTTGTGAACGAGGAAAAAACTGCTTTCGAAAACCGAATTCCTTTTGACGAAATTATCATGGGATAATTTTATATGCCCATTCATAATAGAACTTGCATTTAAAAATATCTTCTAACTGAGAGCAGGCTTCATAATTTCAGTTGGTATTTACGTAAATTTGGTATTATTGAACACTTCCAAAATGAAGAACAAGGAAATCGTGGGCTCCTGTTACTGCAAGCCGGACGAATGCACACATTTTGCCTTTTTGGATGAGACGCAGGTATACTGTCAATCGAGATTTTGGTCACTAAGTGGGAAATAACTGCCTCATCAACGGTAAAAATACAGTCATTTTTACATGGCCACAAACCCCTTTGTAGAGCTTTCAGTCAGCGGCTGCATACTATGAATTCCGCAGAACGCGACGAAAATTTTGCTCACTAGCATCGTCCGCCACTCTCCATATGCATCCTAAACAGCAATATCGAACGTTCTGCTTATGCGCCTTTAGGACTCACTGTGCTGCCTCTTCTAGAGTGTGAGACAGGTCACTGTTCAGGACGACCTAAGTGTACACGTCTGAAAGTGCCAAATGACTGCATAGTCAGGCCAACTTGAAAATGCATGATAATCTTAAAATGGGCCTTTCCTGTTACCTTTAACAAATAAACTGAATATTAGCAAAAATAGGCCTGTGAAATATATTTTGAGAAAACATTTTTCGGCTGTGTTGGACGCCATCTAGAAATTACTGTCGGGTGTGATTAAGGGTGGAAATATAAATACTTAGTGTTATAGACCTCACTCAGGATGATTGTCTGGACCGTCTCAAGTCGCACCTCTATACCTATCACCTGAGAATTTAGAGTTGATTAAGTTTGATTTCTACTCACTAAATTCGTCTGCGCACCAACTGAATCCTGGGGTGTTCTTTCGCACCCAGCTAGGGGCTTGGGATTGTATACA
Organism: Spirometra erinaceieuropaei; assembly: GCA_902702965.1. Lineage (NCBI taxonomy): Eukaryota > Metazoa > Platyhelminthes > Cestoda > Diphyllobothriidea > Diphyllobothriidae > Spirometra > Spirometra erinaceieuropaei. The sequence goes on along the minus strand of CACRXP010000703.1, from coordinate 15,858 downwards.
GACCTGGGGTGGCAAGAAAAAAAGCTACGATTTAACACTACCTCAGAGCAATCTGCCCTGACCTGACAGACAGGCTGACTTAGAGAAATCTCAAATCCTAAGGCCACGAGGTTTTGAATCTCTAGACACACGCTTATCATTAAACTGACACTGGATTCTTCTAGTTCATTCGATTAGACGTCTGAAAACCCGCACTTACGCTACCTGGTCCGCATCCAAAAGCAATGTTAACTTGATTAGTTGCTTACGGGGCAGGTGGTCCTCCTTTTTGCATAGTTAAAATACTAATCGTATCAAAACATTCTAGTTATAAAATGTAAGATTATAATTCAGGTAAAAACACCCTCTTGCACTTGAATCTGGCTTTTAACATTTACTCATAAGTGCTCCATATGACATTAAGTTGCGCTCGAAAGTGAGCGTAATGTGGTTTGTGCTGCATGCTAGAAAGACAACCTCACAGGCCTGAAATTAAGGCAATTGGAAACTTCAACTAATCGACAAGTTTAACAACTAAGGCATTCACAACGTTCTGCCAGTACCCAGTACCAGTGCTTATAATTCTCAGCAGTCCATCAACACGTGACTATATGAGCAAAATTCGTTCAGACTGTAATGGGGTAGGGGTCTGGAAACAGAAGTGGCATATCAGGATCAAATCATTTGACCTGATACCCGGGGCTCCCGTTTGGCACTCCAGCCTTCCACGGTACATCCCAGCGAGAGCTCGTCAAGAACTTTGTATTGTGGCCTAAATGACAGTGCACATGTCATAAAATTCATCATATTTAAAATAAAATCCTATAAAGAATTTGTACGCAGTGTTAAAGTCATTTGGTAACTTTATTCAAATATCATTTGCAACACGGCATGGGCACTTTTATTGCACATTGTACAAGTCGGTAAAGATGTCTGGTTTGTGTTCCATTTCGGTTAGTCGCATGTCGCGCCCTTTTTCATACTGACGTCCTTAATGACGTTGTAAAAACATCTTTAAAATACCCGCTGATATGCTGCTTTTCATAGTTTCTATCATTTTTCTACCTCCACATTTGAGACCTGTATGATGCATCAACTACGAAAAACTGAAATAGCATAACATAGGCTTCATAAAATAAAACCTAAGCATTCCTACTCTGTTTCAAGCACACAACAAACTATACTTATCTCGTCAACTTCGGTTGTATTTGAAGTTCAATGCACTGACACTGTAGTCTTTCGAGAGGGCGTAAAGAACGAGCGGTGTTAATCCGAATTGACAGCACAATTCACAATGGAGGACAAAGTATCTTATTTAGATTTTGGGCTTTTCAATTTAAATTTTTCATAACATACACATTGAAGTGCTCTGTTTATTATTATTTATTTTCGTCTCCTGTTCATACAATTCAATATTGTGTGTAGTAATTATACGTTGAAGTGCTTCAAGTGTCGGAAGGATTAGAAAAATATTTTAACTTTTTCAAAAATTTCGTCAATCCGAACGAACGATTAACAGCAAAGTTAGTTCCACTTATATTAGGTCATGAATGTTGAAAAAAATGATCAAGACTGCACTTCTGACTTTTCGAAATACATGGTCTGCCGATTGTCTGGTTTAACTGGTATATTTTGTCAGGGAGTTGGGGTCACTAATAAAATCTCCAACAACACAGTCTACCCATGAGTCTCCTGCATTATAAGGGTTTGAAAATACACTTCTTGTGTGTTTGCATCTAGGAACCGGAGTGTGCGGATGATGTTGGCACAAAATGACATCCTGGACGGACGGTCACTGCATATTCGTTGACCTGGTAAATTGTACTTCTGATGACACTATATTGGCCCGGATATACTGTTTCATGAACACTCGTGGCAAATGCCAGGAACACGATTAAAACATAATTACCGCTCTCCGGGTCTGTTAGTGTACGCAAACCTAATGCATTAACCAGTGACGTTGATCCAGCACAGTGTGGGTAGTTGTCGAACTGATGAACCACGCAAATGTGCTCACTGTGTTGTGCTCACAACACACAAACTGGAAATCGTCTTAACTATTTTCGCGCACGATTGAATGAATATTATTCATTGTGTGCATAACACCCCTACGAATTGTAGAAGGTATATGTTTTCTTTATGGCATAAGTAACACCCCAAATCAAAAACCTAACTTTGAACGATGGATCTCCCAAACCGCATACTGTGAAAATAAGTGTGGCCGTGCACCGCAGTCCGAAGATTGCCGATATAGTTTACCTATGCAGACGAAGCAGTCATGATGATCAGAACACTATCGACCGACAACAACAAAAAACGTTTTCTTGGATACAGTAGGCCCTTAAATCCAACAGTTTTCATTAATTGAGCTGACAGTTTTGGCTTTTTTATTTGCATTTGCTATTTCGCAAAGTTTCACCAAGGTGCCGTTAGTTGATCTATCGAAAGTTTATTTGGAAATTGGACACATTTTCCGGACTCTCAAAACAGTTTCACACAGTTGGTGTATGCTTACGCATATCTAGTTGGCAGTGTAATTCATGGTGAATAACTCGAACTTTCAACCTGTGCAAGGTATGCAGTAGATAGTGTCTGTCGTTTGTCTGAGACAGAGATTTCACAGACCCAGAACTCGTGCACCTCCAAAATTTAACTAATGACGTTGTAAGCAATAAAAGCAACTGCGACGACATTTTACCCCTCAATAGCTGTAGTCGCTATTTCTAAGCGGTGATGGGGTGCACAAAACATGTGTGGGAGGGGTTGGCTGGGATGCGAACCGCTTGCCAGTGACAGTATGATCATAATAGAAAGAATCCATTTTTCCTAACTGTGCGTACTCCAGTCGTTCACGCCGCACTCCCACAGTCCTGACTACCATGATTTGTATTAGGAGATCACAGTGCCAAACGACTGTTACTTAGTTCGCCGAGTTAACGTCTTGTGAGTCTCGCCGAGCACCTTGAAATTTCGGTTTAATGATGCTGCACTCGTCCTACCAGTGCCGCCATTCCAAATATAGATGCTTACGGAATTTTATTTTAAATAATACAATCATCCAAGGACGTTATTTAAAAGCCATATAGGAAACGAAATCATTGCTGTTTCCGCGCATTGTGCAGGTTATCCAAATATATTTTGGAGAGATAAGCCCTGACAGGGCGCGAGAAATAGGATATCGGTCTCCTTAATACGAGTGATATTGCGCTCAATTCCAGGAAGGCTGTTTACTCTCAACAGCATCATTTATTCATACCTCAGGCCTTAGCCAATCTCAACCCTACTTCAACCTAGCGTCTGGCCTTACGCACGGCCCTAGCATTAGCCCTATCCCTTAAACTGATTAGGCCGGAAATTAACGCGTTCCTGTTCTCATCTTGCCGACTGGGATCACATACAAGCGATATTTACTTCTAGACATGATGTTTAATGCATATCGCTATAATGAACTAATCTGTTTTTAGACGACACGATACGACTCTGTGTGAATGGGCATTTTGTATTCAATCTAGATGTTTTTGCATTATAATATTTTATATTCGTAAAGCCAGTTTTTAAAGGTTTATTAAATGTTAAAACAAATAGTTTCTATCAGTTTTTCCGATCACAGTTTCTAAGTGTTAATTTG
>CACRXP010000702.1:321037-335826 GCA_902702965.1 Spirometra erinaceieuropaei | reverse complement strand
ATCTACTGTATACTACTAGTCGCTGTGCGACTGCCTACGAGTGCTCTAGCCGGTGGCCCAAGGCACAACGGAACGTGCTCCGATCTACCAGAATGTATCTACATTGACTTGGCCCCCCTTGCAACGCCTTCAAGGCGGCGGTGGCATTATGGGCGGGACACAGATAGGGACCCTTCGACTCGAGACTGTCGAAAGTGTCGCAGTTAGTCTGACAAAACCGAGGCGTGAACAGCCTCCTCCTCCTCCTCCCCCCACGCACGCACAAACACACACACACACATACGGTGGCAACAGCAACCATAATCCAGCTTTAAGAAGTGAGTGAGAGCAGGGCCGACGCCATGTCAGACAACTAGGTCGACGACCGTCTGCCAGACGGTAGGATTTGTAATGCTTGACGGCGTACGAACACACACACGCACACACAGGCGCGGAGCTTGAAGCACATAAACACCACTGCGCCCCACCCCGCTGCTGCTGCTGCTGCAAAGTCAAAAGAACAATGGCGACGACTTCACAGGGCCTCAGCAAGGCTGGCGGGGTCTGCGAGCGCAGCCAATGTGTGTTTGAGAGTAGAGTGGGGTGGTTGTGTGTGTGTGCGTACCGCTTTCAGTCGAATTCGGTGGAGACACCAGCAGCGTTGGCCGAGCAGGGGTTGTAGGCGCCGACTGAACCTGCTGCTCAGGTGGCAGAGGTGGCGGCGGTTGCGGTGGATGAGGCGGAGACGGAGGAGACGCCCTCGGCCGTGGTGAATGCGGAGACCTGGGAGACGGTAGCCTGGAGGAGACACCATGGGAGATGGATTTTTCTGTAGGCAAGACACGAGGGCAGGAGGACGGGGGTTAGTAGAGCTAAGACTGAGAAGGTCTCCAGCTTTCAAGAAAAAAAAAAAACACTGGTGTAGACACACAGGCGCCAACACGTCAGTCCTGCAAGGTAAACTGCACTAGGTCTCGCGGTCCCGTAAAATCAAGCTTTCAGTCCACGACGTAGGTCCTGACTAGGCAAGAAATGCATTTTTCGATTAAAAAGGTTGTGATATTGATTATTCTGAGTTTCTTTCCGGTCAGCTGCATAAAAATGACTACTTTTGTGGTATGAAATTTTTCCACTGCCATTTCAATCTTGTAGAAGACATGCACAAAATGGCCCATTTTTGTGTTCATTTGGTAAATAATTTTGTCTTTTTCGGTGTTAATGCAGAAAGGGCACTTCTAGGTTTTAAGAAGTTTTGAAACCGTGAAGCGTCCATTCACGCAGCACGTCTATATTTGTACATGTACCTAGTACGGCTGCGATTATGCCTGATCTAACCGGACTCGATTATGTTCGAGCTGTACCTCCCCAGGCGTGAGGGTCCGCGGCAGCAGATCTGGACAGTCAAGCCCATTCTCTTTGGCAACGACAGAGACAGAGTATCGAAGGTCCAAAAACCACCTCTACGTCTTGACGAACTGTGTCGAGCTAGATTTTGAACTGACCCCCTCTTCGACGCCTCCATTCGGGCAACAGTGCCGGATCAAGGGCAGTAACACTGAGCTCCTGAGGTGGACGACGAAGAACATACTCAAACCACCTCAGTCGTCTTTCTTGGATGGCCTGAGTCATCCTCGCGATGTTGTCGCAACAAATGCCGACTGCCTCGTCTGAGACGAAGTCGGTATTCTGGACTCGAAGGATGGTCCTCCAACAGTGGTGGTTAAATACCTCCAGTTTTCGCTCGTCCTCCACGCGCACAGCCCAGCATTCAGAACCACAGAAGATAGACCGGACAGATGCACAGTACACGCGAGTCCTAGAGGCGATAGAGATGTCGCGTCGGATCCATAGGCATTTTCTAAGGTTTATGAAAACCCGACGACAATGTGATCCTTTCTCTGTCCATTCGGCAGGAGCCTTGTCCTGAGGTATTTAAAGTTGTCTACTTTTCCAAATTAACGGCCATCAGTCCCAGGAGGTGTCTTCTTCTGGTCAAGGATGCAGCTTGACAACACTTTAGTCTTCCCAGCGTTTATGGATAAACCGACCCATTTGGCAACCTCATTCACCCGTGACACCGGAGACTTTAAATCGCCAAAATCTTGAGGCGATAAAGACAATATCATCGGCATAGTCGATATCGGTCGGCTGTTGTGCGGGTGGAAACTAAACACCGACATATTCGTGTACAGCCCTCCCGAGAATCCAGTCAATGGCACAGTCAGAACAGGCGGCAGGATGCATCCCTGCCGAACACCAGACCGAATACCGAACGGTTGGGGAAGATTGTTGCGGACCAGGACTCTCGCAGTCGTGGAGCGCTAATAGGCCTTGATCGTGACGATGATTTTTGACGGTACACCATGCGGCGCCATTATCTGCCACAAGGACTCACGAGGAACGGAACTGGACGCGGCGTCAAAGACAACAAAGCAGGCAGCCGTCGGTTGCCGGTGGCTATGGCGAAATTCAGGAATGCACCTCAGTGTGAATACTTGGTCCGCACATCCACGTCCAGCACGAAGTCCGCCTATTAATGCTGCCTATGAAGTCTAGAACATGGCCCACATCCATCGTACAATGTCATGAGCCCTGTACGACATCTTTTAGTAATGAAATATATGGTTTTCCTCACACGTAATGCACACGGCATGGAGATTTAAAGCCCTAGACCCAAGCACAGCGACTGGTTGATTTCAAAATTATTCGAGAGTTGAAAAAACTTCTTTAAAATCGAAGGCTACCCCCTGTTAGAGCATAAAATTCAAAGAAGATGTGATCTATTATCAAATGTGCACGAGGACATTTCTGGCATGTTTTCTAGTAAAATGTATCTGAATCTATAAGGGCATCGAAAATTAATGGGAGAATTCATACTAACTTCGTCATTTGTACGGACTATAAACGCTCAGAAAGAAGCTCGTTTAAGTCGGGCATCCTGACGAGACTGAAATACCGTGGAATAATGCTGCATGGTAACCCATACGACAACCGGAGCTAAGTGGTCTTTCCTAGTCAAAAACACACTTCAGAAACTCGGCCAAAATTTCATGAGATATCCCACCTACTGTGAGCGCCACTGCGGACTAAGACTGATCTACATACAGTCCTGAACGTGGTAAAGGGGATCACATCGTCCCATCACTCTCTCTCTCTCTCTCTCTCTCGAGCCCAACCAGCAGCCGCACAGCGGCACGTGGAATGGTCATCTCTGGCTTATTAGCCGTCGTCAGTCAGTCATACTCAACCCCGAAGTGTGGAACACTTGGGGCTCGATCCCACGACCTGTTAGTTCGAAGTCAAACGCCCCTTAACCACTGCGCCTCGGGCTCCTTGTCCTGTCGGTTGCGATCGGTAAAGGGGAGCTTGGCAATCGTGTTACGGAACTCACTCGCCCCGTTGTGCCTCGAGCCAACCGACGAGTTTAGCTTTCAAAAACTAGATGCAGAAGGATCCGGCAACTGTTCCTAGTACGACAGCGACCGTTTCCTATATTAAACGTGTGGTATGAAATTGTGCGAAGAAAACCTTGAAATTTCACCCCTCTATCGAAAGAATCACTCTTTCTAAGAACGGTAAAACTATAAAGTAGCCAGTGGGAGACTGAATTGCAGGATCTTAAAAGGCCTGAACCACGTTCATCTGTGCAAATAAAGACCGTTTGAAAAAGTCCCAACAAACAAAAGGGGATTGCTTTGGTGCTTTTAGAGCCCGACATCTCATTCGGCAAGTAAGACGAGTCCTGAACTAGCTACGCAGGTAGGACCCCTCCATGAAAAATGATCAATCTAGAACAGAAGAGTCAGACAGCATTAAAGAAATAAATTATGAATTGAAAAGAGAAAGAAGTGCATTACCTTCGTGCGAAACGGTAAAGTGTTCATGGAGCGACTCGGGGTCCGAAAAAGTTTGGCCACACAGACAGCAAAGACTCAGCTCGTCTATCTCCTTAAGTTCGTCTAGAGTGTCCTCTGTGGACGGACATCTGTCTGTCATAGTACTTTTCTAGATTTAAAAAAAAAACAGAGTTCGTGCCTTTTCAGTCAAACTCGCTTTAACATGGGTTCACAAACCCATAACACAAAATTTTCTCGTGTCAGTAACTACGTGATCGGGTCAGGCAAGAAGGCTCAAACAGGAGACCGAAGAGTATACGGAGAATAAGTGGGTGACGGAATGGCAAAAATCTTTAAAAACCAATTCGGCGACATCTGGCGAGCACTGTTCTTCAAAAAAACGGCCAGCTAGTATGCAATGTCGGATGAGACGACAAAAAAGAACACCACTGTCCACAGGGCACAGCATTGATCTGCATGGCAATTAAATAAATAGTAAGGAGTGCTTGCCCCCCCATGTCCCAATAGCATGAGAAAGTCATGATGGGCGTGGGCATAGTAGCTGACAAAGCCCGATGGCCTGCTTCTTAACTACATACACATCAGGGGACTATTCGGTCTTGCATAAGCTAGAGTACTATAAAGGTCACATTGGGGAGTTACTGAGGTTAGACTTACTTACCTGTTCTTGGTCGGCTGTGTTCATGTGACTGATCTAGCCATTCCGAAAATTTCAGTGCCACCAGAGCGCAGAGGGCTGAGTCATTACTGGCGCTTCGTAGCGATGGTGGTAAGAGTGACTACTGAGTGATTAGTGGATGACGCTGAATTGAATGTTTTCCTGTCCGGGTGCCTATTAAAAAATATGTCCGGGCGGTGTGTGTGCATGAAAGGCGGACCCAATCGGTGCTGGTCGGGGTTCATGGCACCGAGTCGCAGGTCGTGCTGCAATGGATTCGCAGGATGCGCGGTCAAAGTGAGGAGAGAGGTCAGCGTTTTGGCGGCTACAGACATACAAGGACCCCCTAAACGGGCCACGTGGTAGACGCGTTGGACCAACACGGTGGCCACATCGGATTCTGGCAGGCCTTATCTTTGCGCAAAACAAATGTCAACATCTAGGGGGTGCGCTGGCAGACACTGTTGTCGGCACAAACTGGGACCACTGCCACGCCCTCCATTGTTTTGGCGGTCAAAATCCTGGTCATTTGTAGTGTGGACCAGGGGTTGCGGAGTGGAGCGCCAAGGCTAGGATCCGTCCAAGCCATCCACCTGCGGCCTCCATCGTCTCCGATCTTCTTGACTCTGTCTTAACACCTAAGGATCGCCGAAATATCCGTAAGTTGCGGTGTTTAGCGCTAGGTGGAATGCCGGCAAAACCATCACCATGATCAAAGTTTATTATCACTCCACTACTGTGCCAGTTCTGGTTTATAACAACCTCTCCCACCCATTCGATCGATAAGGCTGCATCCTGTCCCCCCCTTTGTTCAACTACGCCATTGAATGGATCCCCGGGAGGGTCGTACACGGGTTTAGTGGTTGGGTATGCACTCTGACGTCAGCTGACTGCTCAGTATGTGGTGTCAGTAATGCACGGAGGCGGGGTGTTTTCATGCTACAACCATGAAGGCATCCCTCGGTACTAACGACCATCCCCTTGAAGAGGACAAACTCAAGTACTCGTAGCGATACTGTAGTTGAATGGACAGAGTGAAGGCGACATCGTCTGCCGGATCGATGCTGCTCGCAAGCTTCTTACAATCCTTAGAAAGTGTCTATAGTCCCGACGCGACATCTTCACCACCGAAAAGATCAACGTGTGTGTGCCGCGAATCCGTCTGATTGGCCTACCTCTATGGTTGTGAATGTTGAGCTGTGAGCATGGACGATGAGCGACGCCTGGAGGTGTTTGGACGCTGTAGAATGAGAACCATCGAGTAAAGTACACCGACTTCGTCTCAAATGCGACAGTTCGCCCTCGCTGTGACAACGTCGCTAAGATAGGACGGGTCATGCAGCAAAGACCATGTTCATAAAAGTGGTCTGCCTCATGAGAAACACCGAAAAGATCGACTCAAAACCTGGCTGGACACCGCTCATCAGGACAGAATGTGGCTCTAGGACCTTACAGATTCGGTCGCCGTCGCTGGAAGTGGGAATGAGTCAGGTTCTCCGAACCCCCGCTGCGGATCGTCACGCATGGGGAGATACAATCCGCAACATCATCGAGGTCAGCTTGATCAGACATGATCACAGATGTACTAAGCGCAAGTAAATAATAGGGTAGCATTCTGCGGAGATCTACATAGTGGTGGCTCAATGGGAAAGCGAGGTAACGGGATGAAGCAGACAACGGCATGCAGCACTGATAAAGGAGGTGGTGGCGGCGGCGGCGGCGGCGGCAGCTGCAGCGACGAGGATGATGATTGATTGATGGTTGATGATTATTGATGATTTATGTGGTGGTGGTGGTGGTGGTGGTGGTGGTGAAGAAAGTTACGTTCACGAATGCACATGGCTTGGCAGAGTCTGCAAAATCGCACGCAAGAAACCCAACCAGATGCACCTGGTTGGAAAAGTGAGACCGCGTATGCTCGGCGGTTCCAGTGACAGGCAAATGGGATGCGGAGATTTGTAACTATCCTTCGCAGGGCATTAGTGCAAATAACGAAAAAGATCGGTGCAAACAAATAATGAAGAAATCAGTTGAAAATCGGCAGAAAATTAAATTAGAATTGCGACCACCTATATGAAGCTACTGATACGTTAGAAACCTTTGGATCCAAGTAGTGATACAGCATATGACAAGCTTTCAGAAATCAACGGCTTCAGTGTTTACATCGTTGTCAAAGAGTTTTTGATGTGCTAACTGCCCTTAAGAAGTTTATGTCGTTCAGAGGCCAGGGGAGGTGCACAGACGGTCTTTTTCAGCTGTTCATGTATAGCAGTGTGGCCGAAAAATCAAAAACGGTTGCTAAAGGAATCAACCAGTACTCATGGATAAAGTCGGTAAGTTAAACAGTGGTGTGTTGAAACCTCCAAGAAATAAAGTTTGCCGGCAAAGGATCGATGGTTGATCTAAAACACTGGTTTTCCAACTTAATGAGCGTCTGATACATAACAGTTACGAGCGGAATTCATGTACTGGTTATGTGAAGTCGAGCATCAATACGCTGACAATGGACAACGGGAAATTAGGCAGGATTGACCTAAGCAGACAGTCAGGACGTAGGACACAATCTCTCCTCGAAAAAAACTCCATGGTCGCATTTTCTCGAAGTTTAAAAGCCATAAATAGTCACAATGGAAGCTAATGCTTCCATTCTTGCTGACGAGTTAACAGGCACTCGTACACATATCAGTTTTCGTCTAAGGCAGGAGTGAACGTGCAGGCACATGAGACGGTTGGCTTGGAGTCAGCGTCGGATGAAAAAAATGGGCGCTGGAGAATGAACAGGCGGTTTTCGTTCTCCTGTACTAAGTGATTCGATATAGAATTGTCCGAATTCTTCTGCGGCGGTATTTTAAAAGGAAAAAAATTTTCGGTTAAAACATGAGTATCTGCACTAGATTGGGCAGTTCGCGAAACTGGGGAATAGGTTCATCTGAGTTGCCCCCGGTTCAACTAAAAACAGTCTACTGTCTGCAACTCTTTGTTTCCTTATGTTTGCCCATGTAGAGAATTGATTCGATGGATTTAGAATCAATCGGAAAACAAGTACAATAGACAACAGCCGTGTATGTTTCTTTCTGGTGAAAGATGCCATATGTTCAAGTTTCCATAGACGTTCTGAGGTTCGGATCATGCCGTTACTGCTCCGAATAACAGCGGTGCTTGCTTGCGTGGCAGCAGAGTTAGCAACATAAGCCCTAGATGTTCAAGGGGATTCCTGGAAAGATTGTGCGGGCGAGGTCTTCTTCCGCCGAGCATACGAAAATGCCGGAATTCGTAGTATATGGAGGATAACGTTTGCAGGTCGTGGGAAAATGCTTAAAAATACATTTTCCAGACCGGCGTTCTACCATGCCGCGAAACGGTCTACGAGTGCTTATCCATTCAATCCGGGATATTATTTCTACACGAACATTCGGTAGGGATCGCTCAAATACCCAAAAGATGGGGACGCCGATTAAATTGTAGTGCAGCAACAGACGGACACCACGTTCTGATAGTTGTTCGTGTCTAGGTAAGTTGATGCGAAGTGGAAACATTTGGCTCCCGTTTAGTTTGGGCAGAACCGAAAATGCAGTTAGGTACATATTCGCGCAAAGACCAGTGGTAATTTGTTCTTCTAAGACAAGCTTTGCTATCCACATGCATGCTATCCATATGCTATCCATATGCATATGCGACTGCACGGGGCTCCGTGCAGGTCATATGAATATACATTCAGGGACCCATAAACTCGCTAAAGCAAGGCAGTATAGCAAGTGAACTAGATTACTGACGTGTATGGGTGAGGCAGAGGCATCAAGAAGTTAAAAGTTGCAGAAAAATTGCGCAGGGCGTGGGCACGTGTACAGACTTACATAACCCGTGCTGGGTCCCCCATTAAGATGCTCACTACTTACGAGGGCAAGAAAACGGTCAAACTCGCATTCAGTCTCTTTTGGTATGAAATGCACCTTAAACGAGGTTGTTGAAGCCTTAAAACATACGATAAAAATATGAAAGTGGAAACGCATAAAAACATATCATCAGAAAACCAACAGTATTAAAACAGCGTGCAAAGATAACAAGACTCCGCACTTTTTATGACAGAATAAAAATATTTGAAATAGACAAGAATTCTTACTTCTCAAATAGGTTTTTCGCCCAAAAAATTTGGGCCCCCGAAAAGTGGCCTCAGACGCCCCACACGGAGAAATCAGCCGATGCTATTGGATAACTCGCCAACGCCCTGTCACCCATTAAATTGTATCAAGTCAGAAGTCTGGTCATGTCCAGGGAGTCGAAGGTTATATCATTCATAACCCCTCGAACGTCAAGGAAAGACAGACCATAAGGTCTTCAAGTGTAGGGTCAAGGTCAGAACTTGTTACGGATCTATGATGGCAGTGAACAGATTACCGGCACTGGAGCATTCTTCGAAAACATAACTGACACAAATACGGAAGATAACAATAAGATAAAATTGCCTATACAAGCGAAGATGCGAGTTCCAGGAAATAGTTGATCAGAAGAAGAAGAAGAAGAAGAAGAAGAAGAGATTGCTGGAACAGGGGCTTTATGCGCCTGACGTTTCGGATTCTCTCTTGAATCCGTCATCAGAGACAGTTGCAGAAAAGGGTGACTCGTGCACGGAAAGTTTCAGTATTTAGAGGGTGCAGTCGCTATGATACCGCATACCTATAGCGCTTGCCTTCATCAATGATTGTTGCCGGCTGGTGCGCTAATTGTTTTATGATCGGCATGCAAGTTGTTAACTGCCGAAATTTCATCACCCGTGTTGCGCGCTCCCCGAGTGGTCAATTACCTTGGCCAGCCTATGCCTCAGCACGGAATATGGAGTGGGGATGTCATTGCACTTGTTGATAGACTGAGGTCCTGTGAACCATGACTCAAGCAACTCGCGGCTCACGTGATTATCCCCTCTTGCTAGAATTTCGGCCTCATCGAACTTGAATGCGTGGCCCAATCTCTTCGAATGGGCCGCGACCTGAGAGTTGGCGTCATTTCTCCGTACCGCTGCAGCGTGTTCGGCAATTCGCGTTCGAAGCGGTCTTTCAGTTTCTCCGACGTAGTTGCTCTGTCCGCAACTGCACCAGATCCGGTAAACGACTCCAGATGTTTCTTGTTGTGGCAGCGGGTCTTTTGGTCTCATTCCTTGACGCCTCATGGTGGCCTCTGGTCTGTCCGTGCCAGTTCTGAGTTAGCCGTTTTATGTCTGACAAGTGCCCCAAGGCTACACAACTGCCGCTACCGCTACCACCGCTGCTGCAAAAACAACAAGCAGTAACGAGGACAACCAGCGCAAACCAAGGGGCAGGCATAACTGGTCCTTCCCATGATCCACTCTGCCCACTTCCAGCCAGTTAGCCCACCGGTCAAGGCCACGAAGCCGAGCCAACCACAACCAGAACACGTGCACACAAACGCACGATTTTTCATAGTCAGTTGCCTAACCAAGCTACACAGGCGCAGCACACACGCAAACATCGGCAGTGGTGTAAACCCAGCAGCAGCTAGCCGACTAGCCAGCCGCAGGCTGAGCAGACGCGTTTCTTTGCCCAGCGTGTCTGGCTCGGCCCTCAGAGCCAATCCTTTTTCCGAGGTTACCGATCAAATATGCTGACTTCCCTTACCTACATTATTCTATTGCCAGAGGCTTTTCACCTTGGAGACCTGATGCGGATATGGGTACGGCCTGCAACGAAAATCATAATGCCACCCTCGGGTTTTCAAGGACCGACCAGAATGTTCCGGACACCACAAGAGGGGTGGTGCTTTACTGCAACTTTCTGTGCACGAGTCACCCTTTTCTGCTACTGTCTCTGATGATGAATTCGAGTGAGAATCCGAAACGTCAGACAAATAAAGCCCATGTTCCAGCGATCGCTTCTTCTTCTGATTAATAAGATAAAAGGCCGCTAGATCCGCCGTGCATAAAGAAAACAAATCAAGCGGAGTAGGACTGCAAGTAAGACAAGCATTATGGGAATGTGTAAGAAAAGTGGATTTTCAACAGACGGTAGGAAGCCAGGTAAACAAATTTCATAACATCTACCAAACAACCAGATAAAATAACAATAAGCCAGTCTCATAAGAAATTTTTACCGCTTATGTGAATGGTCTCAAAGACGTGTTGTGCTCAGAAGTTTGTTTCACTGCAGCTTTAAACAAGGAAGACAAGCACGGAGTTTGGATGGCCCTGCAGAATGTAAACGAAGGATATTAACGTTCTGTCATCTTTGAAACCCTACTCCCGCTGTGTTGATCTTTCAAATAGAGGCAGTAGCTTTTTTGCAATAAAAATGCCTTTACTATATATATACTAAGAGGCCCATTTCAGATAGTAAACGTCTCCCCTATCTTTCGCTGACTGAGGGGTGAAAGTTTTTTAAAAGGCTTCAAAGTGCCCGTCAAAGGCTGTAAAGTGCTTGAAACGCTTATCAGGCAAATGCCCACTTTTTATGCCAAGTCTGTTTATCGTAAGCCACATGTAGGCCCGACGGACCTAAGTTACTTCGAAGAATGGGAACTGTGGTCTGCAGGTCTGAAATTTATTCGCACGGACTACAACAGGCGGCCTTCATGGATATTTTTTTCAGACTCAAGAAATCGTGTCTTGCATGAATGTTCTTCGATACTTCGTTTCGTGGCAAGTTTAGTTGCCTGCAACGAACTTCCCGAGAGCTTAGTAAGGGCAGACTGATTTGTGCCTATTAAAAAATTTGGCGCTTGTTCACTTTACAAGTAAACACCCCAGTAGACAGTTTAGTTCCATCTGTTCACACCGTCGTTGCATAATTTCACGTATTATCTTCTACGCTTACCATACGTGTCTGGGTCCCAGTTAGCACTCATAGATACCGCTTCGTACACTAAATAGAGAGCATAGAACGCATTATAATTGTGTTTGCTTGCATTTTTATACTAATTCGTCAATCTTAGACACAATCAACCCGGGTTAAAAATATTATCCTCAAATATTTGGAACTTTAAGCCTCTTTCAGTAATTTGAAACTTCGAAGATTCAGTTATGTACGGAGTGTGGTGTAAGTGATAAACCCAATCGATGGGCACAGTGAGTAGGCTATCTAGGAAACGAAGGAAGCAGCATCCCAACAGCTACAAACTAGTAAAAGAGAACAAAGTCGTCAGCAGGCAAATATGCGCGCGAATGTACTAAACCTTATTCAGAGATGTGTCAAGTTCTTTGAACTGCGTATTACAACTGCGTAAAAAACGGACTTATTAAAATACAGCGAATAATGTCATGTTACAATTGAAAAGTCAAATTGGCTAACACGCGTTTTCGGTAATTCTTCGTCAGGCCAATACAATTACATGAAGGAGTGAAAATGTACAAAGTTACCAGTGTTTATAGGTGTCGCAAGGGCAATTAAGTTATTAACACTCATCTTCCTCACGCCGCCCGCATGACAAGGTCGTCGGGTTTTGGTCCTTAGAGCTGGGGGAGGGGGGTAAGCGAGTCTTTGAGTGATGTTCTTGGATTGAGTACACGGAGTACACATCACTGTTATCAGGGATTTGAGGCGGCATGTCGTCATCACGTGAGGTTGGAGTTGGCCACGGCAGAGAGAGCGCCTGTGTCAGGGTTTTCTGGCAGCATAGCACCGGATTCGCCGGCCGTATAGCCACTGCCTCGGCCATCGCTAGTATCCGTTGGCGTAGGTCTTTAGAGAAGCTTGTCGGTATCCGATAGACAACCTAAAATGCTTCCTTGGCATCGACTCGGTGATCCGTATCAATTAAATGCGCGAGAATAGAGATCAAAACCGATCAGGTCTCACCTCTGTCTAGCCAGGCGGGCATAAGTTAACGCGCCCTCTTTA
Source organism: Spirometra erinaceieuropaei (assembly GCA_902702965.1). NCBI lineage: Eukaryota > Metazoa > Platyhelminthes > Cestoda > Diphyllobothriidea > Diphyllobothriidae > Spirometra > Spirometra erinaceieuropaei. The sequence goes on along the minus strand of CACRXP010000702.1, from coordinate 323,488 downwards.
CCAGGCGTCTAGTTGTACGGCCGATGTATCCCGCTCCACAGGAGCAAGTGCATGTTTAGATGCACATTGATGTGGCCTCCAACGGTAGTCTGTCTTTACCTCCCAAGCGTAGGAGGGGAGAGTTTGTGAAACATACGCGTAAATTCGCCGCGGGGAATGCTCTCGTGACAGCTGTAGTTAAGCGCCGTCTGACCAGTTCGCTTGCTGCGTCCCCTGCAAAACGCAGTCTAATGAATACATCTTTCTTTTCTGCAGTCGCAACAGTGGGCTTTGCAATGCGTTCCCCAATATTTCGGAGGATAAATCTATCTGAATATCCGTTCTCGCGGAGTGTGTTCTGCAGCTGTTGGAGCTCTGCTTCAATAGTTTCAGGTGAGCAGATGCGCCTCACTCTAGCTGCCAATCCCTGGACTAGATTTCGTTTGATGTTGAGGGTAACAAAACTGTAGAAATTAATTTATTGTCCCGTCCAGGTTTTCTTTCGGAACACCCTGCGCTGGATAGACCCATCCTCCTGCCTGTGTAAAAGGACATCGAGAAACGCAATTTCGTTATTTGCCCCAGACTCAGCAGTCAACTTTAGCGAGGGGTGCGCATTGTTGAACTTTCGAACAAGGTCGTCGATATCGGTGGTACTATCCGTCAGACAGAAGATATCGTCCACGTACCGGCCGTAGAAGCTGAGGTCATTAATGGTGTCTTGTAAGCTTGTCATCTCGACTTTGCCCTAGAAGACATTTGCGAGGAATGGGCCGAGCGGTGAGCCCATCGCTTCGCCGTTGATGTGTCTGTACAGTTTAGCATTGCAGAGAAACTGGACATTTTGCGTGCACCGTGTCAGTTGTTTTTTTATCGTCTCCAAAGGCATGCCTAACGGGTAGTTCGTGTCGCAGTTAACGTCAAAAAGGTGGTTTATTGTTTCGGCTGCGGGTACATTAGTAAACAGTAATGCTACGTCTAATGATAGCATCCTCCCTCCGTTAACGTTAATATCCTTAATCGCCTCGACAAACTCGAAGGATTCCTTCAGACTCAGGGGGTACTGATGACTTTGCAACGGTTTAAGCTTTTCGACTAGCCACTTTGCTATGGTGTGATAGGGCGAATTCCTCATATCCAGGATTGGACGCAGGGGTAGCCCGTGTTTGTGATTTTTTTGGGGGTATGGCCTTGCAAACTGGTCTTAGTCACTCATATTCTTTGCCACATAAATGACCTTCCTTGCGAAGAACTTTGAGAACCGCCGTCAGTTGAGTTTCAACGGCCTCGGTGCAGCCCCTGTATTTCTCGGATTTTGAGAATTTGGTACGATCATACAAGATTGCTTCTAGTTTTTCTACGTACTCCTTTCTATCCATCAGTACAACTCCTGCACCCTTATTCGGCCTGGCTAGCACGATGTTTTCGTTTTTTCGAAGTTCGCTTAGGCTATCGAGATGAGCCCTTGTTAAGGGACATTTGCTTTTTGGAGCCTTCCTTAAGTACTGTTGACAACAATTAACCATAGTCGACCTCAGATAGTCAAATTCTATAGGCCCGCTAGGTTTTAGATTGGAAGTCTGACTGAATAGACTTTCGAATTGGACTTCTAACTCTAGCTGCTTCGGCATCCGTCGTGCATTGCAAAACCTAGGACCAAGAGATAGTACCTCTATGAGAGTTTTGTCAAGCTGTACTGAGGAATAGTTATTAACGTACCAATCCGGATTATTCGGAAGGGCCATCTGAGCCTTCACTTGTTGGACAATTCGAAGGAGCTAAGTCCACCTCGCCTCGATTCTTTTACTTCTGACAGTTTGCACGTAGTTTTCAAACGCCAGTCTCTGGCAATTTTCGAGAGAGTCCAGGGCCACTGTTCTCTGGCACAGATTCCGTTGGAGATCCTCAATTCCGTCGCTAACTGTCTCCAGGCGACTTTCTGCATGTCGTCTTAGCGCGGCTGGGGTAGCTGCAATATGGTTCCTTCGTAAGGTTTTCCAATAGCGTTTCGGATATTCACCCTTGTCATTATATCCTGATAAGAATTTCCTCGTCACATGTGTCACCGCAAGTCTGTTGACAAAATTTAGGAATCCATTAAGTTCCCTTAAAACCGAGGGATCTTTGGATTGTCTAAGTTCAGCGAATATCCCCAAGTAACAATCGAAAAGTGAAATTGGCAAACACGCGTTTTCGGTAATTCTTCGTCAGGCCGATACACTTATTTGAAGGAGTGAAAATGTAGAAAGTTAACAGTGTATATAGGCATCGCAAGGTCAATTATGTTATTAACACTCATCTTCGCCACGCCACCCGCAGTACGACGGCGTAGCGATGGGCTCACCGCTCGGCCCATTCCTCGCAAATGTCTTCTAGGGCAAAGTCGAGATGACAAGCTTACAAGACACCATTAATGACCTCAGCTTCTACGGCCGGTACGTGGACGATATCTTCTGTCTGACGGATAGTACC
>CACRXP010000702.1:252813-265272 GCA_902702965.1 Spirometra erinaceieuropaei | reverse complement strand
ACCACACAAAAAAGCGCTATCGTGTGAGTTGGCAACTTCTAGGACCGTATTACTTGACCGACAGGCGGTATCAAAAAAGACAAGGTAGACTGGAATGACCATTTGTGGCTTGTTAGACATCGTAAGCCATACCTGGGTATGGCTGACTGTGACAGTTGAAAAGCCAGAAATGACCATTCCAGTATCCCTTGTACTTGTTGACTATGTCGTTCTGCCCATATTACGCGCCACTGTGGGGCTGCTGGCAGGGCTCGAGGGAGAACCCTAAGACACAACAGGACGATTGAGTTCTGCGGCGCGATTGTTGAGCGCTCCTCTGCCGTCAGCACCCACTGCTTATCGCATCTGTCCCACCTACGAGGATTCCAGTCCGTCCAAAGACTTCCTTAGTTTGGATTCTGTCTCGAAATCTCCACAAGAGTATTTTCCGAATACAGCTTCCTCGAATATTTAATCCTCGCCTACGAAAAGGGACTGGGTCGTGCACCTTCTGTTTACTTGGAATGCATAATCCAGGTTATGGAACACCTTTTATGACGGTATTTCGCCTGCGATTTATGGACGAGCTCATTATTTGAAAAGATGCGAATATATAGCCGCACTTGATAGACACGATACTGTTGATCTACTTAGTTATTTTGAGTAGTTGTAATTACGTCGGTATGGTGTTTCTGTGTACCGTGGTATGTGTTCTGTTGGCAGCCTTGTTTCTTTGTTCGCCGTGTGTACCTTTTTCGGCCCGTCGTCCCCCTCTAAATCTGGCTTTGAATGTTACAGGGTTAGGGTTTAAGGCTGCGGTTTTGGGTTAGAGCCAAAGAGTTGGAGTTACGGTTGTGGTTAGGGGTAGGACCTGGGGTTAGAATTAGAGGTTTAGGAGCTAGGTATTAGGGTTAGCGGTTGGGGTTATTTTTCCGCATGGGCATTGTGCTGTTCCTGATTGATGATGTTGCACTTGAATTACGATGAATATCGTCAGGCCTGAGATCTTATTAACCCAAATTCGTGTACAGTTTGTTAGCCTCGACCGGAGAACTTTGAGAGTTATTGCTATGCGTTGTATACAGCGTTAGTATATCAGCACGCTCCCCCGCCTCCGGTCTTCTTGACTCTGTCTCGACAACGGATCCAGGTGGCGGTGGGGAAGGGTGAGTGTGGTACATACTGTGCAAGTTTACTATCACTATAAAGTAACTCACGTACAAGTCACCGTGCCTGCCTCGCAAAATGTGGACATCATCGGATACAACGGTCGAACTGTCCCTTGTATACCCACTTTCATAAGCGCCCTTTGGAATGCGCGTCTTAGTCTTTCTGACCTAAATACGAAGGGTAATACCAGCGTTACCTTCTAAAATTAACTACGAACGTTTCTTGTGCGCTTGAAGGTCCCTTGGTTTCGCTGTTTTCCACGCACGATGGCACTTCACATTTTTCTGTTGCACTAGCGCTGACGGTTTCGTCAGTCTGTGAAACACGCTTGTCATCATTTTGCTCTGGAGGCCTAAGTAGCTTTCTTTCTCTGGATGATTTTGATTTCTAGTCATGATATCACATTTTCTAAGTGGATATCTCGGTTGGGGAGCTGGCTTGCTCTTAAGGGGTTTAATCCCGCTGCGCTCCAGAAGAACCGCAGCGATGCCACTCAGTCGTCCATCGGTGTTTTGGTAACAATTGGGTGTAGGACCCACGAGTAGACGGCAACAGCAAAAATATGCCCTATGATTCAGTGTGACTGCAAACATTGCTTGGCAAGGATCTAGTAAGGGTCCTAAGTATCTACGGCGTACAAAGAATGCTTACTATATTTGTTTAAGTAGGTCGTGTCGTATTCGATACTCTCGTGAGTATCGTTGACGCTCGCACATTCGATTGGAAGACTGTCATCCGCCTTCCCGGTTGCATAACCCAACATGAATTCAGCTCGGAGAGTTGAGCAGGGGCCACTGCGCTTTACTGCTTCATCGGGAAAAATGCCCTTCACACTAGCATTACCTCCCACTGGTTGTGTTGCGGCATTTCCTTCCCTTCCTAACTAAACGCAAACTCGCCAGAGGCGCTTTATTCAAAGCCAGTTATTTTTAAAAATTGCTTCTCATTTTTTTAAAGTCATTACGCCCATCTTCTTCGCTAAAAGGCAGCGTAACATAAGACTTTAGGCAGAAATTTAGCTATTTTCTGCGTCTTCTTGCTCTCCGTCCTGTGTGTTGTCCCACACGCAACACCCCCTCTACCACCGTACAACGTACGACACGGTCAACAGTCTAGCTTAAGTTAGTTGGGGTCCTACGCCCTATCGTTGCCCTAACTCGTCTAGTATCTGTCAAGATGTACACTCAACGTACCACTCTGATCGGAGAAAAAAACATCCACAACTCCCTGTTTTATGACCTTCTTTCCGTAAAAACCTACAGTGTACACTTTACGAAATGAGACTACCAATTCAAATCGGAGAATTAAAGAGTTAGGACAACCTTTAAAATCGATTTTTGTCCCTTCACTTGGGCACAGTGTTTTCGAAAATTAACGCAGCTACGTGTTTCCTCATCTCTACTTTACTAAAACATGCCCAAATCCCATGACAATAGCGTAAAATTTATTTTCCAGTATGATGTGTTTTGACGATTTTAAAAAACTGCACAAAACTCAGGTTTTGAGTAAATATATAGATCTCGTCATCTATCCTCGCGAGGTGACCACTCCGACGCAAATGAGTTTGCTTCAACGTGGCGTTGAATCTGAGGATTCCAGTTCGTTTAATGACTTGTGTATCCGGAATCCTGCTCTGCCAGTTCACCAGCTGAGGTTGAAGTGGTTAAATTTCCTCGCTCGCTTATCGTAGACTTCCCAGGTCTTCACTAATGCACCAGTATTGTCAAGACGACAGCTTTATGCATCTAGAGTTTGGTGTTGACTTGGAGACCATGGCGATTCCAAGCTGAGACATGCAATCGGTGCGTAACTTCGCCATCGATCTTGGTCCTGCAAGATAGAGAGTGAACTACCTAAATGGGAGAATCTGTCCACAATCTGAAGTTGGATGCTGTTGACAGTGTTGTGAGTGTCGTTCTATTCAGTGCCGGGCAACAGATGGTGCCCGAACATCCTCTTATCTGTGTTGATGGTCAGCCCGAAGAGTGCACTGGACGCGTAGTGGACATGGTCGCCAGCGAAGGACAAACTATCACAGCTCCTCCCCCCCACCCTATACTCTAATGCGCGTTCTTTTGTTTTCCTGTGGGTAGCTGAAACTGAAGTTTTATCCCTTGCTTAATCACGCTAATTGCTGACGTCATCTGTTGACCTCGAGGGCAACCGGTTTTTTCAACAGTACTGCCGCTAGAATGGAGTTGTGGTGGTGTTGAGGGATTCATTGAAATCCAGAATCGAAAGCTTGATCTCACTCTCGCTTTCTTCTCCACTAACCCAGGTAACGATAGGGTGTGACATCTCCAAAAATATACCCTAAAATTCTGTGTGACTGTTAACATCACTTATTATTCGCCGTTCCCATTGTTTGAAATTTCCTCTCCTTCCTGACTGAATGTAAAGTTACCAGCGGCTCTTTATTCAAAATTCGTTATTTTTTAAAATTAATTTCCGTTTTTTTCAATCATAATGTCCACTTTCTTTGCTAAATTACAACGTACGATACGATTTTAGGCAGAAATTTATCCATTTTCTGCGTCTTCTTGCTCTCCGTCCTGCGTGTTGCCCCACACGCAACACCCCCTCTACCACCATACAACGTACGACACGGTCCACAGGCTAGCTGAAGTTAGTTGGGGTCCTACGCCCTATCGTTGCCCTAACTCGTCTAGTATCTGTCAAGATGTCAACTCAACGTGCCACTCTGACCGGAGAAAAAAACATCCACGACTCCCTGTTTTATGTCCTTCTTTCTGTAAAACATTTCAATGTAAACTTCATGCAATGAGTCAACCAGCCCAAATCTGAGGATTAAGTTGTTGGGGTAGGACAGCTTTTAAAATCGATTTTTTCCTTTCCCTCGGGCACAGTGTTTTTCGAAATTAACGCAACTACGTGCTTCCTCATCTCTACTTTACTACAACATGGCTAAATCACGTGGCCACGGCGTAAAATTTATTTTCCCGCAAGATGTGTTTTGACAGTTTTCAAAACAATTGCACGAAGTTAGGTTCTGAGTAAATAAATTTAACTGAACAGCGTTTAACACTTGGTAGCAGCTACAATCCTTTATTCCTTCTTCCAAACCAGAACTTCGTAGTCGTCCACTGAGTGTTCACCGACCGCGTACGGCATGTAGGCACAGGAGTGATCAGCATGTACCTGGAAGGCAGAATTTCATTGTGAAAACATATAAAACACAGGAATAGGACCGCCGCCCCTATTGCGAATGCCTTGTGTAAGTTTCCGGGAGGAAAAGGGTTAGTATTAAGCGTTAATTGCGAAGCTGAGGTGCTACTGTGGACGTCTACACTCCTGGTACGCCAATCAAATTAGGGCTTTTTGTTTTTTGACGAGGAGAGATTGGGCTTCACTCGACGGGCCCAAGGCTCGGGCATGAGGTCCATCTTAAAGGGCAGAATCGGCCAATCCGGTAAGTGCCCTTCATTTTTCTCGGTACTTCGGCTGCTTGTCGTTCTTCAACCGCTTATGCGAGTACTAGATCCAGAACCCAAACGCCAGTAGATTACTCAGCTACTCATAATGGTGTCGTTGTCGCATGGTAATAGTATCATAATCAGAAGTTGCCTAGGTAACCTCTCTGCAAGTAAGGACGACTTATCATTCGAAAGGGAGCAACGGTCGCCCGTATATTTAATTATAGCAATCATGACAGGGATAAAAGGCGATAATGCTAGCGTTAGCACTAACGGCCGTGATTACAGCTCTCCTATTGAGATCTACTCGTGACCCGAACGACCGAACTCCTTGCTAAATTAAACGAACCAGGTATATTTAAGCCCCACGCTCTGTCATGACATGGTCCATAGGCTAGCTCAGGCTATTTGTGGGTTCTACAACCTATGGTTGCCGGTGTTTTTTTTTTCACAAGAGACCTGTAATAATTTACAAATGTCTTCCAGATGTTATTCCGGACTTAGTGACAACTGCTGAAGGTACTGGTTTCGAGAGTCGAGTGTACGGATTTTGCGGATGTCTTTTCTATTACTGAATTCCTCCTCGCTGAGTGCCGAGACAAACAACTGTTAAAGAATACTTGAGAGGAATTCAAAACACTCAGCGGTTTGTAGTCTCTGAGGATCCTGGAAAAGGACATTGTAGTGTACTGCTGACGGTGGATTCGATGTTTGCTTCACCGGCTGGAATCGAGCATGGGAGTTTTCGTGGAGGCTCTTCTTCAGGGCAGTTCTTGTGGGGTTTCGCCTTGGACACGCCGCGTCGTGATCTGGAAAGTCATAAAGTGCAAGAATGACAAAACTTCAGAGATTATAATCTCTAAATTTGAGGAATGTATATTATGCTTGAGATTTATTTTCGTACTATGTGTGGCGGCGAGAAGAATTTCGAACACCCGGGTCACTTTAAATTCGAAACGCACTTCCGAGTATGTGGGACTGAGGCCGTTAACTAAGAAATGGCCGTCGATTTTCTGTCTGAAGTATACCTACCATGCTGTCCCCCAAGGTCTCAGAGACGAGTGAGCCTTTCGCTTAGTCATCCAAATACAGTGCGTGACCTAACTCATGAAGGGTGTCGAAATTTACGAATGATTGCCAATCTCTCGCAAACCGACACCAATTCATGGATCCAATATCTGTTTTAATTAGCTACGACTTTTAGAAAAAGGAAAACATAAAAGAAATACTAAAGGCAGTGTTGTTTTTCTTCAAAATGCCTTTTTTTAAAAAAGTGCAATATCCCGTAAACTTAAAAAACGGCTGCAATTTAATAATCTTTGCTGTTGGATGTATAGAATTCCCTCTCATGCAAAAAACCTGGGTACTCATGAAAGTAAAAATTAAATAACGTTTAAAAATAGTGTTTCAGTGAAGTTTACAACTAAATAGTCTTAAGGAATTAATGTAATCCAATATATGGCGGTTTTTCAACAGCCTCAATTCATGAAGACGGTTGTTTAGGTTATATTTTAGGACTCATTCGAACATGAAAATTAATTTTCGGAGGAAATAACCATCCACAACGAAAGACAACAACAAATGTGTCTTTGATCAACTAAACATCGTTCCCTCAATAAGTTACCTCTTTAAGGTGTGCGTTGATACTGCATTTCATGGCCGAACCACTGTGTACTTTGCATTTTTGCGCAGTGGAGCCAAGAAAAAAATTTGACACTTTCGGCTGTTTCTTTCACGTTTCAAAAAATACTAATATTTTTCTATCGTAAACGTAAGAATATGCGTTCCTCTATATATTGCGGCCATTTCCACGGTCTTTTCGCTTTTAGACTCCGTTTTGCGATTACGAATATGCAGCAGAGTGCCCATATAAATATTACTATTTTACTGAAACTGTTAATGTTTTGTTCGTTCCATTTCTGAATCAGATATGTGCAGAAGCTAGACTACACTATAAGTAGTGTTTCATATGTTCAAAACTGGAAATGACCATTTGGTGGTGGTCATTTCTATGACATCACGTAAAGGTTTGCAAACAGGAAAACAATTTCAGCCCATTTAAACGGAGGATTCCCTATGTGCGTTATTACTGCAGTTTAGAGCCCCAAATCTATAAAACATCTGGCTTTCTTAAAATAACCGTTGTGTTAGTAAGTTGATTCCCGAGGTTAGCATCGAACAAAAGTCTGCCAACCTTTGTTTATTAAAACATTCGCAAGTACATTAAGCTCCTTTTGATGAAAAACCCTCTCAGATTTTGTCTGATAAAATTTCGTGGACATAATTTATGCGAACAAAAAGAAGATTTTACTAAAGTGGCTGGATAAGCAAGCAAATCGTGCAACGTTTAAGACGTTTAGAAGTTCTCACATCGATTTCCGTTTTCAGGTTTCATGATATAGGTCACGCACTGTAAATGCAAGGGAATTCGGTCTCGTCAAAATTGTATGCATTGGTTCTTTTAAGCTTGTTATCTCCTTAGTCGGCAAGTGGATTCAGTTGTGAGCGCACTAAGCATGTTTTGGTCAAAATAAGATGTAGTTTGAGACACCAGGATAGATCTTATTGCGGGTTTTATACGCACAGACTTTGAAAAAATCTGCCACCTTCGGCATCGGAGTAGAACTGACAACTGCCTTCGAGTTAGACTTTCACGAATCGCAAATTTATCCCGCCGTACAGCTCGAAGTAAACCTTTGTGATCGTAATTCCAACGTATGCTCTGGAAGGCGGGCATTCCAAGAAATATTGGCTGAAGTCAAATACGTTAGTAGAGAAAAGAAAGAAACGTTAGTGTGCAAACTTTTTGATTCCACTACCCCAGGTTGCCGTGAGATGCAGAGTAAATATGCAAAAAACCATTGTTATATCAAAAAAACTAAATAATATACACCCGGTCGGAGTTTATGCCGACATGCGGCTGTCTTGTGCCATCGTCTTGTTTTGAATGATCCTCGTCTTTTCAGTATCTCCCTGATATTTTTGCAAAAGCCATTCATATAAATGCGCATTTGATGCATTCTTCATCTGAGAGCATGGACTCGTGAAACATTCGGCTTCTCTTAAAGATTTTGAAATAAAGCATACACAGCAGAATGTATTAGAGCCAACAACTTTCGCAACGACTCAACAACTGCAACCCGTTGCAGCATAACAGAGAAAGTGAATGATAAAGATATACAGAGTTGAATTTCTGCAGAAAAAAACAATGCCAAACAACAAGGCCATCGTTTACTACACACAGACCAATCAGTAAAAAAGGCAACCTAAAAACACAACTCAGGAAGGAAAATGTAGAAGTTAACATGTGGAGACGGTGTACAAATCAAAGAGCTGAGATTTACCAGGGCAAACTGAGGTTGACCACGCGGTGTAACTGATTGCACAGGTCGGGTTTCTCCCATCGTATGCAGACAGCCTCCAAGTAGCGCGATATCCGAGTTCTTCGTGCCCGAACGAATACTTAGAAGGGTGTTTTGGGGTCAACAGAGTGACCGTTATCTAGGAGAAGATGGAGGAATTTTATTTTTCTGCATCAGAAACCATTTAGGCAGGTACTCTACTGACCTAGCTGTCAAACTGCTCTTGCGTTCCCTAAATGTACTAGTGTCCAAAAGCGTATGTCAGTTCGCAAATACAATTTGAGGTGGCGTGTAATGACATGACATTCCTTGTCAGGCGAATTCGAATAACTTTAGTGAGACTGCTGAATAAGAGTTCGGCTTCGTTGTGCGTTCTTTCAATGGTGCATCGCAATCGTCGCTTTATGGTATTTGAAATGCTTTCGTCCTTGAAGGGTACGAATATTAAAACGGGTTTTTCGGAACTAATTGGTTCGTCACTTTTGGACGGTGAACGAAAAAATTACTTGCCTCAAAAAGACTTGCTTAGATGCGGATAATCCAAAAGTACAGCAACACCTCACGTCCCAAACAGACGGGAAAGTCAGTTCCTAAAAAGCCTGTTATAATATTCTTACCCCCTAAAAGTGACAATATTTCAAATGCCATTAAGCGACGATTGCGATGTGTTATTGACAGAACACACATTGCAGCCGAACTCATATTTAGCACGGATAAAGAATGTCGTGCCATCGTAAACTGAGTGTTTGGCGAAGTGGTCAGTTGTTACGTCAGTTGAAATTGGTGTTTCCTCAGGCCTCAGACGCCCGATTGAAAAAAACTAGGTTCTATTACTTTGGGCTCTTGCCGCTTCATGCCTCGGCATGCAAATCTCCAGGGTATTCATTTTGAGAAAACAACGTTAACAGGAAATTAACTCCGCTGGGGCGCTTTCTTCGTGAAAACAGTGTTTTTTGCCCGACGAATTAGTCTGTTGACTGCGCTGCGTTTGTGAGATTTAGGGTGGTTGTTTTAACAGTATGGGATGATTCCGCAAAAAGTCCGTCTCAGTAAAGTGGCGTTAATAACGTTTCGCCAGTCCTTCGTTGTACGAGAACATCTAGAATAGGCATTTTGACGACTCCCTTTTCGAACGTAAATTTGGTCCTTGGAATTGTAGAGTTGACAGTATTGTGGAGAATTTCAAGTTGATTCTTTTTAACAAAAACAAATATAGCTTTCGCGTATATGGGCCAAAATTTACATTTAATTAACGGAAGAGCCATAGCTTGTAGTTTCTGAATTGTAATCTCGATGAGGAATACAGACTGTAGCCGGAGATGACAACAAGGATTCACTGACACTCTTCCCCATGTACGGAACACACACTCATTGCCCAATAGCCCTAGGTCACCCTCACCACTTGACAGTACTTCTTCATTGTCCTAGAGCACGACACTCCCCTCCTCACATCTGCCACGGCAGATTATTTGCCGTTACTGTGCCACACCCTGTGATGGTAAGTCACACATACTCTGCTGTCTATCGAGTGAGTACACGTGATAAAACCTGCCTACTTTCCCTTTATAAGTAGACATTTTGGTATACTAAACACAAATCTTGGCCATCCTGGACGGTGGTGTCCACTGTGTGCTTCACAGTACGGTTGGCGAATCGACGGTGACATGCGCACGAACTAGTTTATAATGATAATAGGCTAAAATGGGGCCTACCCCACGTTTTCCTCTTCTGCCGTCCAGATTCCAAAGACACGACGGAGACGGAAAGACCAGTAGTGGGAACGGGCGCCGGGAAAGCTTACCAACTCGTCTACGCGCAGTGGCATGCATTCACACTGTGGGCGGACTGAATGGATTCCACGGGTCACATGGAGAAGGTGACGATCTAGCTCAGTAGACCCGCTGCGTGACCTTACGGTCTGTTCCGGCACCCAACTGGAGCACTAAGTCAAACATATGGCAAAAATGCGAGATTTCTCACTACCTTCCGCAGATTCCTGTATCTGCCGTGTCAATCTGAGCTCCGCTAATAAAACCTTCATTAAAATCCTTCCCAATTCACAGGGATACTAACGCTCGGTCTTCGTCAAAGTGGGTAGTCAGGCTAACAAGTTGGTGTGTAAGCCTTTTTCAAGTGGACATAGAGGGCTGTAATCTGGACCTACCCTGCATAACTGATTCGCGTTCTGTTGGATCGGATCAGGAGAATGAAAAGTTGTGGGAGTGAACCGTACTGAACAGGTGTCTAAGACTTGCCTGAGAGTTGCGAGTTCAGAAATCACGTTTATATCTGACTAGCTGTTTCCCACTCGTCCCCAACTTTTTACTGTTTTATTTTTAAATCAAATAAACAACCCAGAACTAGACGGGGAAACGTCACCATTGGCATTGACTGATGAATACAGCATGGAGTATAATCACATGATGGGATCTTGTTCTTTATCCTTCATTAAAGTTCATTTTGACGGATGAGTCTTTCACATTTAGAGAATAAAATTAGGTGGGGCGCTTGTGGGGGTAATAAATTTTCCAGCATTGCAACAAAATCAGAGCAGTAAGTCAAAACGGCGACGAATGTGGCTACGGCCATGTGGAGAAGACGATTTGGATTATCATCATGGGACGCTGATGGGAATATTGAACTCAGATTCAGGAAATACGCCGCCGCATATGTGCCTAATGTGTCACGACTCTTGGATTTCACACATGCGACATTAAAACTGAAAAGGGAGTCGAATGGCTAGGAACGTCCTGGTGGATAGAGTTATGTGTCGATGTGAGACAGGATTTATTTCCCCAAAGTCAGGCGACCAGAACCTGGCTGTATTTGACGGGGTTATTAACGTGATTCAAAGAACTCTACAGATAAGATAACCTTCTGCTCTTACTTCTGATCTACTTGCCCCGCTGAAGTATCAGAGTCATCATTTTAGAGTAGGTGTGCTATCTCACGAAATTTTAACGAAATTCCGACACGAGTTTCTGACTGGAAAACAGCTACATAAGAGGAACTTTAATGTTTATTATCATGTTGGATATTGCCAAGATAAAGTGTAATTACCGGCAAGGACAAGTTGGACTGAAATGTCCATTTCTAGCATATTAGCCGTTGTCAGCCAGTCATAACCAAACCCAGAAGAGTGGAACACTGGGGTTCGATCCCGCGACCTATTATTTAGAAGTTCAACGCCCCTAACCACTGAGTCAGGGGCCTGTTTTCCTGTCGGTTTTGATCGGGAATACACATTGGCAGGGGGCGTTCATCGATAGTTTCTACGAACTCACTCGTCCCGTTGTGCCTTACGGGTTCTTTTTCCCACTTCGGGGTTAAAGTACGACTGACTGACGACGGCTACTAAGCCAGAAATGGTCATTCCAATCTCTCTCGTCTTTTTCGGTAATACCATTCTGCCCGTTTCGTGCGCCGCTGTGCGGCTGCCGGTTGGGCTCGAGAGAGAGCCCATAAGACACAATGGGACGAGTGAGTTCCGTAAGAACGATCGACGATCGCCCCTCTAGCATTGCCAAGATAGCCTACTCACGTCAGGATGTCGTCTGTGCAAACTGTTTCCCACAAAATTGTCTACTTATATAGCATAAAAATCCCCATCATCTTTCGACTACCTTATAAACTAAAGTACAGTTTATAGAAAACGTACATGAAAGCATACCTTTTTACTCACTTCGTTGCAAATTACGTTTTTTTTCAAAACCATAAAATTTCCAGTTATACAGCGCTGCATCAGCACACTAATTTATGCCTCTTTTAAAGCGGACGAAATTGTCCGCCTCCATTTAAATTCTATTGGCACCATTTGACCGCTTCTAGATAAATGTATGGAAATGCTTAACTTTTTTACACGGAAAATACACAGCTTGCTGATTTGATACCGTGAATGCAAGGGTGACGGCAAGTGACGTTTGAAATTATCAACGAATTTGCGAAAAGTTATTTAAAACCAAACGATCCTATTTTTGCAGATATAAAATTCCAAGAAGATGTGTTTTTACCACAGGAATAGAGAAATAAACACTTTTATGCACGGATCCTCCAAAATATATTAAAATCTGTGGACATTTCAGGTTAGTATACATTTTATACGGCAGTTTTTTAGTCGGTGGACATAACGCAATTGCCACCAACCGACACGTTCAAACTTAATCTTCCTGATCGTTACCGCTAAATCCGTTCATCTTGAGTAGGCATAATTCAGTTAACACGTGGTGCTGTGTGTGTGCCAAATGGCCGAAAGGTCTTCCTAATGCGAGATCACTCCCTATTCTGAAATAAATATTCACAGCGAGTGAAAATTGCGTACTTTGAACCTTTTCTACTGATCTCTTAACCCTCTAAATCATTTTGCAGGAAACCTGTTTACTATGACTGTTTACTGTACGGCTTGCAATTCTGAAACCCTGAACACAAGTCTAGCGGCAGATCAGATTTAAAATGAGTCAAGAATTGAGAAAGATTTTTTTAAAGCAAATGATACTCTTTCTTTGGGTAGAAAATGT
>CACRXP010000702.1:239309-252757 GCA_902702965.1 Spirometra erinaceieuropaei | reverse complement strand
GCCACGTGCTATAAATACTGCACTCCTGGTGCCACCTTCACCTCTATCTGCGAATGTCTCTGATGATGGGTTCGAGTAAGAATCCGAAACGTCAGGCAAATAAACTTCTTGTCCCAGTGATCGCATCTTCATCTTCTGAACATAACCGCATCTTACTGAACTTCCAATCTCAGAGAGAAGCAATGTAGCTGACTTTGTCAAAGCGGAAATCGGTTAAGCGCTTACTTCCAATCCAGTTTTCAAGAGCGTAATTATTTGATGCGTTAAGCACCAGCAGATTGCATTAATCTCAAGCCGGACAGATTAATTCTAATTGCTTCATTGTTATTGGAACACCGCAGAATATACAGTTTGAATATCGACGTGGAATTCGGACACAACTATAGTGAATTCTTTGCTCGTGTTACAAACACGCGAGTCATTGAAGTTTTGATCCAATATGACGGTGAATAATGTTGTCTGCAGCGCTCAGTACATTTACTGCTGAGTTTATAAATTCACAGTCATTACTTCCAACCACATGGAACAGATGGATGGGCGAAATGCTGACACGAATACCGTGTCCGGCACCTGAACCGCAATGTATGTATAAGCTCCCGCAAATTGTTTCTGGAAACCTCGCGCATATGAAATTCGAAGCTGGTGCACTTTGACTGAAATAATCATGCTAACACTCAGGCGGAACAGGAAAGTATTTGTTGCCAGAGGTTATGACCCGCCTGGTACTTGAAATCCCGTGGAGCGTACACTCACTAGACCCTTGTCCCCAATACCAACGCGGCAGAGAATGCGAACACGACCGGCCGCGAAAATGTGTATTAGGAAATTGCAAGTCAAAATTAACTGGATGTAGCGCATATTTATAACACCCTACTGTGGTTCGCCAGCATTTGGCCCAATGCCCTTCGGGAAGAACGTTCCAGACGAGCCGGTAGATAATTCGAATATGCAGATCGATCAGGCCAGAGAGGAAAAGCCAATGGAGAGGCGCCACGATTAAGATGACAGCGTAGTAGAGAAAACGCACGTGGCCTCCAGTGATTGGTTGGTTCATGTTTTTGGGAGTGTAGGCACTCCCAACACAAGAACATAAATCCAAATTCGCAGGATGTAAGACACCGAAAGCAGACAGCCGAACGTCTACGTCCGCGGGCGATACAGTAGCATCTTCAGCGTGAATACTCATTGTATGTGAATTTTCGAATCGGGATTCGGGGAGGAAAATGTCCCTACGATCCCAAACTGATGTCTGGAGACGACCGATAGTGTGACTGGCTTGTGAGGTCTGGCATGAAACTTCGTCGTCGAGATCGATTTTGCTTGACACTTTCGTCCGACCGACAGTGGCGCATTAGTCAGTCAGGCTGATGGTCTGTCCGAAGACCGAGCAACTGAAAACCACGATAAGGATTCATCTGTACTCTGTACTTCAGCTAGTCATGCAAGTCTACTATCACCATAAACCAAATCACGCACAAGTCACCGTCACTCCTCCGCCTTGCTGTGGGGCTCACGGTGGACATAGTCGAAACCGACGGTGGGACTCTCGTGTCAAGACTAGAGTGAATTCTGTTTCCGTGAATACGCCCGATGCGATGATTAAGTGTACGCCAATTGTGCGGGCAGCGGAGGCGGGTGTGGTGAGTGTACGTCGGTGGCTCTGACACTAGAACGCCGGTGTCGGTCCGAGGGATTCGAAAGTTATCGACCAGGTTGTTGCGTGCAAGTGATGGTGGAAGTGGGAGAGCATGAATTCGTCGTCCTCATAATCGTCACGAGGTTTGTGGCAGGTATGATGGAGTGGGTGGCGGCATTTAGGTATCCGGAATGTGGTCACTGTTAGTGAATGTCGCCGTCGTGGTCGTCGTGGTGATTGATTCAGGAGGTGACGATGGGGGGCTCAAAGGGGCATCAGATGCAGATGTCGGGCTATTGTTACATTGGGTCCCGAGTTGTCTGCTGAGATTGACCAACATATGGATGTTTCGTTGTCAGCCTGGATATGGATGTTATGGATCAGACACGCAGAGGATTTCCAGCCGCCACTTGGCTTCGACGAAGACGATCCATTTGGCTTCACAAATTGCTGCTTCTGCCTTCACAGCTCATGTATATGCCCGAGCAGGTGGTAGACTGCAGCAGACCAAAAATATGTTATGGATTATAACTCTAAATACTCGAGAAATTAAATGGATATGTCAAATATTGTAAAGTGTGTCTTCGATCCTGTAAAATATGCTGGCATCTAATCCTTCTTCACGCTAGGCGCTCATCAACATGACAGAAATTTCCCATAGCAGTAACTAGAAGACGAGGTGGCGAGCATACGTAGCTTTCGATAAATTCTCGTCGGGACAGTACATTATATGGGAAGGGGGTAGAAGTAAAAACACGTCAGTGATAAGATAAATCGATCAAAATTCGCCTTAAAACACAGGCTGGGTTTGGGAATGTGGGGAAGTGGGGGGGGGTAGTAGCAGTCAGTGTCAGGGGTGGGGTGAGAACGGAAGGGCGCCGAACAGTTGCCGCGTTAGACCTTCGACCACTGCCCAGTGAGTGACCGATCTCACGAAATGTTGGCCAAAATTCTGAAATGCGTTTCTGATTAGGAAGGACTAAATAGGTGAAGCTGTAATACGGATTATCTGGCTGCGTAATCCTATACTATTTCGGATCCGGCAAGAGTTTTTCTTTTAAGCGCACTTCTTTTTGACCTCCTGCAAAAACCACACTTGGTAAAAAAATGAGTATTTAATTAGCCTGCGATTTTCCCATTGATTTTCGACGGTTTTTATATCCAAATGCATTTCATCAGAAACGTTAACAAAAATATGCGTTTTTTCACTCGTTTGATAAGGAACCACCGCATCATCATATTTATACTCGAAGAAGTATTATAATTAGGTTTTAAAAGTTTTTAAATTAAGAGAATTTTCAAGACCGTGCGATGTCTATTTATACAGCATCATGCCTGTCCTTTTACCACTGCTCCTCATAAAATGTACAACATAGACCGCATCCATTGCGAAATTTTATGGAATTCATGTGAAATCGTTTTAAATGCATAGAAGAATATGTGATTTTCCTTACGCAGAACGAATGAAGCTTGCAGACTACAATCACTAGGCGCTAGTGCAACGACTGTTCAGGTTCCAAATTATTTGGGAATTAGGAAACTTTTTTAAAACCTAATAATTGTACTTTTCCGAGCATAAAATATGAAGATAAGATGTTTCCTTATTAAAGGAGTGAAGGAAAGCATATTTTTGTTAACGTTTCCTATAAGGTATATTTGAATTTTAAAGTTCATCGAAAATATATGGGAAAACGCATGCTAAGTAAGTGGGCATTTTTTGCCAAGCTCGACTTCTATAGGAACTTGAAAAGGCGTGCATTTAAAAGCCAACATCCTGCCGAGTCCGCAATATTATAGGATTCCGCCGCAAGATAATTAGTATTACAACTCTACCTAATTAATCCTTCCTAATCGGAAACGCATTTAAAAATTTTCGCGAACATTTCATGGGATTGATCATTGAATGTAGGCGCAGAGCGTGAACGTGGTTCTTCCGTGCGCACAAGATTAATTTTCGCAACCTGGTGGCGACCGCCTCTGCCGCTGTTAACAAACGCTGTTCCAGTGATTTCGGGTAGCTCGATGTGACCTTATAAATCACACGAAACGCCTAACTGGGGTCTACACGATGTCCGGAATCGACAGCATGCGCGAAAATGGCGCCGATTTTACTGCTAGTTTCGCTTTCTTGCAGCCAGGCAGGGAGGTGTTCCCGTATTCTCTTGGATAAGCGCCCACTCGTGCGACTAATATAAGGTGCTCCACAGCAGCAAGTGAAAGAATAGACGCACATTGAAGTGGTTTGGGGTGGCAACTTATCCTTCCATTCTCCTAGTAAAATAGGGTTGGTAGAGAAAGATACTTGAACCTTTGCCGCTGGGAATGTTTGCGATCCGAGCAAATTTTTTCTAGCTCTTTGTGTCAAACATCGGACTAGATTTCGTTTTTGTTGTAGGGGTATGTAACTAGCGAAGTTTATGTATTGTCCGGACCAGGTTTTCTTCCTGTGGACGCTTCTTCGGACATTCCCGTCAGGTTTCCTGCTTAGAAGAACATATAAAAAAGGGAGCAAACCGGCCGTTTCAAACTCCGAGGTAAATTTGATAGAGGGATTTGCCTGATTTCTGCAGTGGCAATGGCAAAGAGATCGTCAACATAGCGACCGTAATGTTTGAGCTTATCGATCTGATTGCTTAGTTGGAATCTCTCCAATTTGCCCAAGAATACATCGGCTAGGAGAGGTACAAGAGGCGAGCCCATAGCAACGTCCTCTATTTGCCTATAGAGTTGGTTATTAAAGAGGAAATGCACATTTAATGTGCATTAAGGTAATAATTCCTTGACTGTCTTAGTCGGAATTTCTATTTCCTGCTGATTGTTTGACAAAAATTCACAGATGAATTCAACTGTCTCGGTAAGGGGAACGTTTTTAAAAATTGATAAGACGTCCAGCGAGAATATACTCATGCTGTTGAAGTTAAGGTCCTTAATGTCGTTAATGAATTCAAAGGTATCTCGATAGCTGCGTGGTGTCAGCTGATGCTGTACGGGCTTGAGTTTCTCTGCTAGCCACTTTGCTATCGCATGATACGGAGAGTTTCGCATGTCTAAAATCGGACGAACTGGTCGGTCTTCCTTATGGATCTTAGGTAGACCATATAGTCGAGGGATATGTGTGCCGACTGATCGGAGGTGTTCGAGGTCACGGTCACTTATGTAATCCTCTGTGTGGAGCCGTCTTAGACAGTCAGTCACTTTCGCCTCTACTTCATCCGTACAATCTTTTTCTTTGTCTACATACTTGAACTTCTTCTGGCCTGATAATATGGACTGTGTCTTTGCTACGTAGTCCGATCTGTTCATTATAACGACGCCTGTCCCTATGTCCGGTCTAGTTACCACGACATCTTTGTTCTCTCGAAGTTCTTTTAACTTTTGCACTTGGTCTTTTGCCAGCCATCTCCTACATCTTGGCCCCTTTTTCGGGTACTGATGACTGCAATTCACCAGTGTTAATTTAAAGTGTTGGAATACTGTCTGTGGAAGCGGGCACTAGATCATCGGTTTGGTTCCATAGGTTCTCGAACTTTCTTCTTTATTTCGATTACTTAAATAAAAGAGTGTAAAATTCTTGCATGCGTTGCCACACAAACGATTATAAACGACTGTTTATGGCCCATCCGCGTGAGGTTATACAGTTAAATCCTAGATTAAATAACAAAAACTTTCATGATGGTGGAAATCTTGGGGGTTGTCGTTAAATTATAGGTTTACTCAAGGTCAGGCTAAGTTACTGGATTGCCGATTTTAGCCAGTACGCTGCTCTTTTTTGCCTGATATCAGGAGAATGCAGAGTTATTGAAGTGCGGAATGTAGGACAGGCATTTGTCTGTTTGTGGCGACACAAGTATTTACCGTCAGCACTTCAGACACTCTTCTGAAAAAAAACACTCAGTGAATGCGATACCACACAAAGGAATAATGATTCCTATTCCCTGGCCGTGCACGCGAAGTCATAAACTGGAATTCTAGGTTAAATGGCTTACACCTCTCTAGAGGAGGGAGTCTTAGAGTCACCTCGTGAGATGGTGGATTTTCTGTTGGTTTGTCCAGCACAGTACTGCAAGCAAAGATATGCTGGGGGTTACAAACATACTTCTGATGTCTGATTACTCATCCAAATCAGACAGAGCCAGAAACGATTCAGCCTTCAGGACTTCCGAGTTATCATTTGGTCTAATAGTAGTTTCAATGAGAGCACTTAGCCATATCATAATTTTTGGACAGCGTACACAACAATCACACAAAGGGCGCTTGTGAATTAGAAAGCGTCTTAAGCTTATCAGCACCATCATGATCCTCTCCTCCGTGAAACCTCGCCCTATATGATGCATGCCAAAACCTGTGCTTATTTGGCAACCCTCCGTCCTTTACAGGGGACTTCTACAACTTAGTTCTTGAATCTTCAGTGTAACTAGCATGGCTGTGGGTCAGATGCCAAATAAACTCTGTTAAGTTGGTAGCCACTCCCCATTTTGTAATAAGTCCCGACATCAAGGAGCCATTTGGTACTTTGAATATTCCGCGGACCATTCGACCACCCAACATCCTCCGATCGGTAAATTGTTTACTACCGTGCATGGAGTTGGGGCGAATACGACCTCCCCGTCAACGTAAACGAAACGCCATGCCAGCAGTAAGTAAAGGTAGTCATATTGGATAAGTCTCCGGAAAAAAGTTCCCTTCGAAACAAGCGTTCCTAACATGTCTGGTGAGTTGTGAATGCGTTTGGCTCCATTTGAGTATTAAAAATCATAGAAAATTAATTACAACTGAATAACGTATACGCTTCTGTCGGAGTTAACTATTCCACGGGATTTCCTCGTCTTTATATTCAGTCCAAGTCTACAATGATAGCAACCTTGCGTGTCGGCAACTTAGTTAAGAGAACAGTTTAGACTGAATGCAGCCTTCGCGGGCTGAACAAATTTCAGTGAACACAAGTTGACCCCGATCGCGCCTACTGATAAAATCTACTCACTTTGGGCGACTGATAGGCAGGGGTGATTCAGAATACGAACCGACACAACATTCGTGGAAATGTCTGTTTATGCAGGTGCACGAATAATCAGTGTTAAGGAGCATAGGATAAAGTATCTTCCGTTGGAGGAGGTTTAAGATTCATATTGGGCACGAATCTAAAAAATTGTTCTCCGTCCCGCTTCAAGCCTATTATTCAGCCCATCATATTTTCTCCAGACGAACTTCCCATCCAGCAGGCCGAGGTGGACGCCGCTGTGGATCCCAAGGTCCAGAAACCGAAGGAGGAGGAACAAGTCGCAGCTGTGGAGGAGACCGGTGAGGTCGCTGCCAAGGCGACCATCACCTCTGAACAGGCCACAGAGGAGGTCGAACAGTCGCAGGAATAGGCCTGCCCATGTAGTGCCCCGCATTTGAATAAATTAAGTCTTCACTCACCTTTCCACACTTTTTTTTTCTGAAGACTACTCTTTACAGGGCTATTCGACATAGCACGCAGTTATCAAAAGAAATTTTAACTTCGCTTAGAAGTTGTTTTGCAGTAATTTGTTGCTTTGGAAAGTCTAAAATTCGAAAGTTCTTTAGAAAAGTCATTTTTACGTCACTGTAACCTCGAACGTGCCTTTATTTTCCGCCAGCAAACTCAGAGAAATCATCCCAAAATGGTCGCTCAGGCAGTCGCTGTAATAAGTTCTCGGGATGAATCAGCTACATTGCACATTTATTCCGCCGGTATGGCGTGGGAACTGCGGATTCGGGTCTCTTTCATGACTTGCATGTACGGGATCCTGACCTGTTTTAACGGAATTATTATTCTTCAGACATGGTCGAGTTTTCTCGCTCGATGTAGGTATCCGGCCCACGCAATCGCCTCTTCAGCGTGAACTGTCGATGCATATGAAGATTCGAATCGGGGTTTGGGTAGAAGAAGGTCGCAACGATCCCCAACTGATGCGTGAGGGCGATCGAAAATCTGGCCGGCTTTGTTTGTCTGGCGGGAAACTTCATAGTTGATCTCGATACGCTTTGACATTACCGTCCAAAATTTCAGGATTCTAAAATATACAGTCTCGTTGACATTGATGCATTAGTCAGTCAGACTCCTACATGCCGATGGTCAGTCCAAGGGCCACGAAAAGGATTCATCAAGACCGTACCTCTGTCCTTCAGCTAATCAATCTACACCCTGAATTTTAACGACCGCGGGCCCTGCTGTAGACGCGAGATCTGTCATGTGTGCAAGGCGTTCTTGGTGTGTCGAGACAGGGGTTAATTCCGTAGTCGTGAATACGTATGTGACCGAACAGGCCCATGCGTTGAGTGGATGTGCGCGGACAGTTTCTTCGACATTGTTGTCGGTTAATGCATGACCAATGGCTTCTACTTAATACTGGCTAGTCCAAAGACTGCAGCCAGAGTTCGTCACAATAATCCACGGCGGCTGTCCTTCGTACGTCATTTAGTCACTCCGAACCCGCATTTGCGGCCATGCTGGACGGTGACGTTCACCTTTGTGTCCTACAGCCCGTTTAACGCATGGACGCTGACGTGCGCGCAAATTAGTTTAGGGTAATATTAGGCTTGCACGGCACTTACTACGCTCTCTCCTCCTCCCGCCCTCCCGACCTCGACTAAATTGGAAAGACGAGGAGCGGGAAGGGACGCGGGGTCGACAAAGCTTATCGACCAGTCTACGCGTGCCATGTGCGTTGTCCTACGTGGTAGGGTACCAGGGTTGCAATCACCGTTAGTGAGGGTTGCCGTCGTGGTCGTCGTGATGAGTAGGCAGTCGTGAATGCTGCGAAATCTGCCCATGCTCATAAACACGCGCGATCACGTTGTGAACTACAGCAGACCAAAAGAATTTCATGGATTCTAGCCTTGGATACTCGAGAAAGTAAATGGATATGTCAAATATTGTAAAGTTGGTATTCGATCCAGTAGAAGACGCTGACATCTGGTCCTTCTTCACGTTTGGACATCATCAATATGACAGACAACTTGAGACTGAATAGCACAGGAGGGAGTACACAGCTCTGCTTCATCCCATCGGTAACGGCAACTTTTGGCACTCAAGAAGAGTCTTCAGCTGGTCAGTATTCCAGATCCAAAGGACTGATCCATTCAAAACGGAAAGTAATTTCAAAATAAACATCTGTTTTTCTCTAATTCAAACACTGTCTATAAGTGCCTCGCATAGAAAAAAAGAAATTCAGGTTATAAGAGATCTGAAATAAAAACTTACATTGCTCTGTTTGCTCGGAGCTACGCGTCCACAGACAATAAATTTTGCTTCTCAGAGACAAGCAACCAGCAATTCAGATGCACATACAACAAAAACAAAGAGAAGTGGACTGGTTCTTGTCGACTCCCATGCTGAATTCCGATCAGTTAAACCAAACCGTTTAGACTCATTGGATGGGTTCGGTCGCACAAACGACCAATAAATCATTGTTCATGGCTCATGTCTGTGAAATAATAAATTGCATTTAAATGTCAAATTGCTAAGATCGTGTAAGAGGGACGCTCACCGACCTCGCTACGAGACCCACATGTCCCGGTATGCCTTCGGGATCGCTGTGGAGGACGGATGGCGGCCGCGGGTGGGCGCGGAATGCTGGAGTGGCCGATTCTGACCTATCAGACATCATTAACGAGCCAACCTGATGCCCAAACTTGAATAAACCAGAATTAGCCGTTTCAGGCTCACTTATATTTGACGGCGATGTTGTGTGGCGCTGTCGGGGTTTGAGAGAGGTTCCAAAGGCACAATGAGTCTAGCGAGTACCGTGGCACGATCAGTGAGCGCTCCCTTCGGCCGACAGGATAATGAGGCCGTGGGTTTGTGGTTAGGGTGTCGCACATCTAATTAACAGGTCGCGAGACCGAACCCTATGGGCTACACGCCTCAAGATCGCAACCGACAGGACAGCGAACCCATGACTCAATGGCTAGGGGCGTTGGACTTCTAACTAATAGGTCGCAAGTTCGAGCCTTGGGTGTTCCACACTTCTGGATTGGCTGCCGACGACTAACAATCTAGAAATAACCATTCCAGTCTTCTTTGCCTATGTTGGCAATGTTGTCCTAATCAAGAGAACCTTGGAGTGCTTCGTAAAGTTATTGGTAACCCAAGGTCCGGCTAACAGATTCCTGCACACCAGCGTATAATGAAGACTGCAAAAAACGTCAGGTAAAAGAGCGCACAGGCAAAACCACAAATAAGACAGATTTCAGTCCTTCCGTCTGAGCTGTCTTTTGACAGAATTTTGTATTTTGGCAATAACATGGCATAGAACTCGAGATTGAGGAGTTCAGGAGCTATTACGCAGCTTCCGATGATTCTGCACGCTGATCACTATTCCGACCTGAGTCAGAGTTGCACCAGTTTAATCGCCTGCTGCAATCGATCCGCGCCTTTGTGTCCGGGATCAGGGGAAGGCTGTGTTACAAAGGAGCAGAATTAAGGTCAGGCATTTATCTCTTGTCTCGCAAATAAGCGTCCAAAGCCCACGACTACTACAACGCAAGGAGTAGCCATCAGCACTTCAAATAGAGCTCTGACAAAAACACGGCATAGTAAATTGGCCATTGCGACTATTTAAAGCAAAGAATCCACTTTCAGTGAATGCGATGGCGCACAAATGAATCATAATTTATATTACATTGTCCCTGTACATGAAGTCATATATCTAATATCAAATAGTTAAGGCCGTTCTAGTGCAGGGCATCTTGGAGTCACCCCATGTAGAAATTAATTTTCCCCTAGCCTGTCCAGCACAGTCCCGTAAATCATGATATGCTGGAGGTCACACACACAGGCCTTCCTGCTTAGCATTTTGTTTACCAATATCGTCATTTATACCTATTTAACGCACCGTATTTGTTAGATAACGCATATGAAATTCACCCAAAAGGCGGTTGAGAAGTAGACAGGACCTAAAACTAAACCGTACCGTCATTATCCTCCCCTTCGTGCAACCTCGCCAAATGTGATGCGTGCCAAAAAAACTCTGCTTACTTGGCAACCACGCCGTCCTTTGCAGTAACTCATCGCATCCAGGGGACATCCACTACTTGGTGTTTGAATCTTGAGTGTGACCAGCGTGCGAGGATGTCAGATGCCAAATGAACCCTACTAATTTTGTAGTCACTCCCTACTTTAAAAAAGCCCCGCATCAACAGGGGATTTAGTAGTTTCGACATTCTACCGATTCCTCGACCACCCAGCATACTCCATTTGACAAACTGTTTACTACCATTCATGGGTGCTGAACAAATATGACCTTGCGATCGACGTAAACCAACTTCCATGCCAACAATATAAATAGGAAAGGCGGGCGGATATATTTCCGAACATAAGTTTCCTTGGCAATAATCATCCTCAACATGTCCGGTACGTTTCGACTCTGCGTCGAGTCCCGTTTGATGATCGAAAATTCCCACATAAGTTGTCGCAACTGAACTGCGTGTATGCGTCTGTCGGAGGTAGCAAGTCCACGGAGTTTCCCCGTATACAGAAACCATACACGCAAATATGCAGTACAGCTTTCGGCAGATTCTCACTCTATCCTGATAACAGCCCCACATTCTGAAACTTGGTAGAAAGAACAGTTATGACTGCATGTTGCCAGCGCGTGCTGAACAAGCATTAGTGAAAACTAGTTGACCCTGATCATGTCTACTGATCAGTGCCACTAACTCTGAACGACAGCCAGACGGTGATGGCCCTAAATAATAAACCGACACAACATTCGTAGGAAAATCTGCTCAAGCATGTATACGAATTATCACTATTCAGAAGCATGTAATAAACTCCCCATCAGTGGGAAAAATCTGGCTTTAAATTAGCTGAGTCCAAATAATGTTCTTTATGCATCCTCACGTTTACCACTCAGCCAATCATATTTTTTTCAGACGAGCTTCCCATCCAGCAGGCCGAGGTGGACGCCGCTGTGGATCCCAAGGTCCAGAAACCGAAGACGTCGCCGACGGAGGAACAGGTCGCGGCTGCAGAGGAGAACACCGAGGTCGCCGCCAAGGCGACCATTACCTCTGAACAGGCCACAGAGGAGGTCGAACAGGCGCAGGAATAGGCCCGCCCATGTAGTCCCTCCATTTAAATAAATCACACATTAGTTCATTTTTCCGTCCTTCTTCTGAAAAATACTCTTCACAGGAAGATTCGTTACGTGCGCAGTTAGCTAAAGCACTTCCAGCCTCTGGTAGAAGCAACTTGGCAAGCGTTGTCTGTGCCGTAAAATGCTAAATGGGTATAATTTGTCCGTTATCAATGCTGAATATAAACGCCAATACTTCGTGATTTGGACATCAAAAGACAGGTAACATACACTCCAATGAGAAGTTATTATTGACTTGATATGCAAAAAAACCAGAGAAAAGAGAAACAGGACGTAATTACGTTGCCTATGGGACTCCTTCGGACACTGGTACGGCCATTCGTGTAGTCAGATATCGGTACCATTATAAGTAATACTTCCAGATTTGGCAGAATAGTCCGATACAATTTAAAATATTTGGCTGTTGCGACTTCTTTCTAGAGCTCGCAAAGCTATATGGCAAGTAATACGTGGTCTGGATATCTATGTAAAATCAGGCACATTGGTAGTAAATACATTGGCCGTATTCAGAGTACGCGTTTCGCCGACTTTTGAAGTCTATATGACGTAAACACGAGTGATCAGCCATGACAGTGATGCTAATAGCGCCGCCTATGTTTAATGTCAAGTTTAAAGTTTCATCAGTAGTCGGACAAACAGAAAGACACGCTGCTGGACCGAGTCTTGTGGTCGTTATTTGTTGCTGATGCTGTCACCCTTCTTGACCTAAGGATCTGTAGGCCTCTGCTTTGCCAAAACCAGCAAACCATGGTCTTCGCAGCCATGTGTGCGCTGACAGTTCTCCGACACCTGCTTCCCTGCCGGTAGAGGCGCTTGCGCTCCCGTTGGGTACACAGGTCACCTTTCTGACCCCTTATGGTTCTGCTGTCGGTCGAAATCCTGGTCAAGTATTTGTTATGGACCCGGGGGGGGGGTGTGGAATGGAGCGCCAAGGTTCAGGCTCGGCCACGCCATCGTTCTACGCTCTCCTGACCTCCGATCTTCTCAACTCTGTCTCGACATCGGGTTAGGGTGGTTGAAGAGGAAAGAGTGTAGTAAATGCTGGGGTCTAAGATCGAACGAGTAAGACCGCCTGAGTAAAGAAGGGACGGGTTTCTCTGAGGTTAGCTCAACAGAATCTCAGCCTACAAGGTGTGTTGGAGGTCACAAAGATTTTAACGGCGCACGAATGGGATAGCCTCACCAAAATCTGCCAAATCACTTATTAATTACGTGAATTTGCACAAGTTATGAAATTCCGATTGGACAGTTAGCCTATCACATCAAACGTGGGGGGTCCCATATGTCATAGCAGGCCGGTGGGGTAACTTGACCAAAATGTAATAAACCTCATGGCTCGCGTTGCGACCTCATAGCTCAGGTGGTTAGTGCGTTGGTTGCACTTAAAGTTTGGTTGGAATACCACTGAGATTGCTGGGTTTTAAACAGTCGGGTTAAAATAATATTACTGCGTTTGCCAAATTGGGAACATTGCAGTCAAACAAAGCGACCTCTGAAGTGCAAAATAGGAACCACCGCGAAGAAACGCTGGTAAACTTCCCCATCATAATGATGACCAAAGCAAGGTCTCATCGCTCTTTGCTGGCTTGATAGTTCGACCGCTTTGCGCCCCAGAGCAGTCTGAGGCAGGCACGGTGACTTGCGCATGAATTGGTTTATAGGGAGAAAAGACTTGTCAGGCATCTATCTCA
>CACRXP010000702.1:164659-234994 GCA_902702965.1 Spirometra erinaceieuropaei | reverse complement strand
TTGTTGTGCAGCTTAATCTCAATATGTTTCGGTCACACTAGAAGACTTGAACCTTTTTCTGGCTGTCTGCAAAAATTACATTAGAAAAGATGGCTACTTAATTAGTACAATTTCTAGAATTTGTTTTTGATGTGCTTGCAAAGGAAGTCTATTTTTTTTATTAAACCTGCACAAATTATTCCTTCTTATACGCATTTGGTAACGACGTGCGTCAGGTTCGACTCGAAATTTCAAGCAGACTACTCGCATACTCGTTGTGATCTTGAGAACTAGTACCGCATGCGTGGGTGCAATTTTTTCGTATCGTTCTAGCGTGTACCATGGAAAACTCCCTGCTTAGTGCAATCATCTCTTATGATAAACTGATGCCTCACAAATAATCATTACTGGTTGCCTTAAATAAGTTCCCATTGAGCTGATCAATGTTGATGTGTAAATGTGGATTTGAGTACTCGGATCAAACATTTTTACGTACAGCCGGAATTTCATGTAATTGCCTCTCTCACGTTGCGCTAGCACTAATTGATTGGCAGCATAATTTTCATGATCGTACGGTTGGAGTGTAAATGGCTTGCAGGTTTCAAGTAATTTCAGGGTGTTTACAACTTTGGTATTTATGCAAATACCTGAAATGGAACACGGCCCAATACTGAGTTCTCTCATCTACCACATTTACAATCGTTGACCGAAATTCTAAAATGCGATTTCGATTAGAAAGGATCACTTAAATGGACTTGTCATATTAACTGTCAAATGACATAATTCTACGGTATTTCAGAGTTGCGGGAAGTTGACATTTGAATGTACCTCCCTCCGCCATTCTGCAAAAACCGCACTCAACCAAAATGTCTATTTAAGTAGTATGCGTTTTTCCCACTTATTTCCGATGCGCACAGTATCCACGCATCCATGAACACCGGCTGGCCCCTAAGTAACGAGACCATCTATCTCAGATGCCCAAGCACGGATTAGCTATCAGGCATACCTTTGCGCGGGACAAGACATGTTTCGTCTTGAAGCCGTGTACTTAGATAGATCATGCATTATTCCGTATATTTTGGTAGACGCTATGTACACAAATCTCGAGGCAAAGTGAAAGAGATGAGAAAAAATTCGATGCGCAATAACATACGCGGTAGACGCTTACTGGAATAGTCGTAAGAGAGATATTGTTTCTTTAGCACGTTTGAAATTGTGACTGTTTTTTATGCACTGACTCAAGTCTGACGACGATTCAGGGGATAGACGTCGAAAATTTATTAATAAAGTTCTTATTTTTTCAAATAATATTCTATCTTTAAATTCAAGTATATTGTTTAAAAAATATGCAAAAACCATTTCCGCACATTCTTTTGGCAGTAAATTACGGTTTTTCAGATTTAAACTCAAAGAAGGTATATATTTTTGCTATCAAATGTTTGCGCTCGTGAGACTTTCAAGACCGTTCAATGTCTGAACATACAGCACCATATAAGTCCGCAATATAATCCACATCCATTGTGAAATTTTTCGAAATCTACGTAGCATTTTATTAATGTTATAGAGGAATATATAACTTTTCTTACGCGGAAAGTATGCACCTCGCAAAGGGGATCATTAAACACTAATGCAACGGCTGATCTGGCTCAAATCAATCGAGAATTGAAGAAAACTTTTAAAACTGAATGTGTTCATTCTTTAAACACAACGCTCAAAGATGACCTGGCTTGCTAGTAAATTAGTGAAAAGCATGTTTTGAGCATATTTTTTAAAGAAATATATTTAGACACGCAAGGTTGTGTAAAATCAACGGGAAAATCCATGCCAATTAACCAGACATTTTCACCGACGGCAGGTTTTACTGCGGGTCAAGTGGAAGTTCATTCAAAGTCATCAACCTGGCGAGCTCGAACCATTGTGGGATAAGGCCACGCAGTAAGTCGTATTAGAAATCTGCCTAAGTATTTCTTCCTAAACTAGAACCTAGTTCTGAATTTCGCCTGCTACTTCATGAACTCGGTCACTAACGGATTATAAGCCACAAATTACTTGTTTTACATCGGCCTCCATGTCACATTCGCCCCGACCCCATGCATGGTAGTATAGAACATTAACCGGTCTATTGGCCCAAGTATTCTACATAAATATAGATTGCTCTCGATAGTTGTGCCGAAGTGCTTTACAAGTCTTATTTACGGCATGCCAAAACAAAACGCTTTTTCATATCACTACAGTATTAAAAATTCGCCAACCATTTTGATGTTCTCTACTCGGTAAACTAACATAAATGGGAAAAGTTGTAGACAACCCCTAGATGTAAATATTTATTTAAAATGACGGATGACATATGGCGCATAAATACGCCGGTGCCCATGATTAATGTTCAGGTAAATTCTAAAGCCCTTTAGAATATGGCGCGACGATCTCGAGATGATGAGGTCTGTGACGGCAATGTATACAGACGCAGTCGAATTACCGACTGTTCCTTTGAGTGAATGCAGTATACACTACTTATCTATTGCAAAAACGAAAAAAAGTCGACCAGGAAGTTAAAAAAAATAGCTGAAGGCTGTCCTTCTTTGATCCCCATTTATGATTTCATATGCATAGTTAAGGATCTCTAAATTATGGGACATCTCTGGGGCAGCAAATTTGATGTATCAAGATCGTAAAAAACAGAATTGATTGAGATTGAACAGGCTGGAATGAGATTGTCAAATTGCTGCATAGAATTTGAAAGCAGTCACTCAGACGAGTGCCTCGTTTACTCTTTGATAGTCCACGCGTAGCAACATTTGCGGACTGTGAAATCAAGGTCACCAGAATAAAAGATAAAGTGTCTGTTCTCCCGCACCAGTAAAGCAAGAAATCCAACGGTCGAGACAGTGAGCCACCACCTTGCTGACTTGTTGACAACGACTTTTATGCCAGAAAAGGCCATTGCGCTCGATCTATGTTATGGTATTGAGCCTCGCTGTGGTGCTCGAGAGAGAACCTCAATTCACAACGAGTCTATTGAGTTCCGTAATGCGGTCTGTGAGTTCCATAACCCATCAACCTTCAGATCCTATCGCACCTGCCCACATTTAGTCATCGCATTGACCTAGTTAACCAAATGCGTCTTCATAAAGATTTGCCATAACGCATCATTGCTCAAACCTCATAAACATAAGTCATACTTCCAATATACACATCCTGGGAAAAACATGAACCCAACTTAAAATACCCGCAAGCCCACCGAATGTATTCCCCTCAGATAAGGGAATACATGTTCTTTCACGCGCAGAAGCATCTCTTCCAGTACGTTATACTCTATCCCACAACCATATATCTGGCAGTCTCGGGAAAACGACCGTTTCATGAGAAAGGCAGGAGATTGAGAGAAAGCCACACACTGAGGAACCCAGACTCGAGTACACCCAGTCCATTCAACACAAGAATACTTCTGAAGCGTGGGAATTTATCACGAGGTGCTGAGAGGCACGAAGTTGAAGGCTGTCAGTTGAGGGGAAATTGCTGCCCCCATGGCATTGTCGCTCAGATGGAAACTGACGGGCCAAACACTTACTGTTTCTGACAATCATGCGAAGGTCAGACATGTGTGACGTACGCAGACAGGATGTTAAACTTTAGTAACGCATGCGCACGGCCGTGCCTGCGTTCAGGGAGGATAGGGTGCGGTAGATGCGGCGCAAGTCTACTGTCACTAGAAACGGACTTAGGCGCATGTCAGCATCCCTTCGGACACCACGTCGTATTTGAACTGGTGAATTAATCACAGTCAGTCTCTGTGGTGTCATCCATTGCACATCCGTGTGACCATCAAGAACGACGATGTATATCTACCATGCTAACTGCAGGGACATTGAGTTGCATGTGAACTAGTTAATAGTGAACTGTGACGTCCGACACACCTATCGCAATCTCGCCTCCATTTCCATCATGCTCCACCTCTGAAGACAGAGTCAGGGAAACCGGAGGTGACTTTGGCTCCAATTTCTGAAAAAAGTAAACGGTCACTCTACGCGTGCCACCCTATGTAGTTTGGTGGCAGTGGTGATGATCGTGGTGCTACCTGACCTTGTCAATATTTCCGTAAGCTTGCCAGCGAGTCCGAAAATTGCGGCAGTAAATACTTGACAGTATTTTCATCGCCATAATTCATTTGGTAGTCCATTTTGCAACTAAGGCTGCAATCAGGCTACGCCGACCGGTCCTATGCGCACAGAAGTAATTCGTACAGGTCCCACAGTTACCATGGGTCAAGGCCACCAAGCCAACCACCCGCTTGTAATTACCTTTGCAGGGACCCACCTTCTCCCGGGCGCTGACTGGAATTGTGCTGTTTCACTCTCCTCCCCCCTCCCCTCCCCTCTTCAAACCCGAGGTACAGCTTAATTATCTACTTCCCGTATCTTTTAATTCATTGCTTCAATAGCCATATAAATGTACAGGCCTGATGAGAATTTATCGAAAGCAGACTTATGCTCGCCAAATTGCCTTTTGAAATCCTGGTGCCTGAGTGATGTTGTCTAACGGACGAAATAACTATGTTGTTGAAAACCGGATGATAAGTCGGTATTTGTCACATTCAGATTCACACATCAGCTGGAAAACCTCCGATTACTGAGAACATAAATTCGGAAGTAACTGCACTCACTCTAAATATGTCCATCAAAGGTGCCTGTAAGAAAATCAAAAAGGGAGGAAAGATGAACTAAGAAGTAATTTATTCAAAGGGGGACTACACCGGCGGGCCTATTCCTGCGCCTGTTCAACCTCCTCTGCGGCCTGTTCAGAAGTGATGGTCGTCTTGGCGGCGACCTCAGTGGTTTCCTCGACAGCGGCGACCTGTTCCTCCCCCGCCGACGGCTTCGGCTTCTGGACCTTGGGATCCACAGCGGCGTCCACCTCGGCCTTCTGGATGGGCAGTTCGTCTGGAAAAAAATATGATTGGCTGAATAGTAAACTTGAGGCTGCATAGAGGACATTTTTAGAGTCATAACAAATATAAACCCCAAAACTTCCCCACTGATGGAAAGTTTATTGCATGCTTATGAATACCGATCATTCGCGCACATGCATGAACAGATTTTCCCACGAATGTTGTGTCGGTTTATTATTTAGGGCCATCTCCGTCTCGCTGTCGTTCAGAGTTAGTGGCACTGATCAGTAGGTATGATCAGGGTTAACTAGTTTTCACTAATGCTTGTTCAGCACGCGCTGGCAACATTCAGTCCAAACTGTTCTTTCCACCAAGTTGCTATCTAGATAAAGTGAGAATATGCCCAAAGCTGAACTGCATATTTGCATGTATGGTTTTTGTAAACATGGAAACTCCCTGGACTTGTTAACAACGACAGACGCATTCACACACTTCAGTTGCAAAAACTTATGTGGGAATTTTCGATCATCAAACGGGACTCGACGCAGAGTCGAAACTTACCGGACATGTTGATGATGATTATTGCCAAGGAAATTTATTTTCGGAAATATATCCGCCTGCCTTTCCTATTTATATTGTTGGCATGGAAGTTGGTTTACGTCGATCGCAAGGTCATATTTGTTCAGCACCCATGAATGGTAGTAAACAGTTTGTCAAATGAAGGATGCTGGGTGGTCGAGGGATCGGTAGAATGTCGAAAGTACTAAATCCCCTGTTGATGCGGGGCTTTTTTTAAAGTAGGGAGTGGCCACCAAATTAGCAGAGTTCATTTGGCATCTGACATCCTCGCACGCTGGTTACACTTAAGATTCAACTACCAAGTAGTGGATGTCCCCTAGATGCGATGATTTACTGCAAAGGACGGAGTGGTTGCCAAGTAAGCAGAGTTTTTTGGCACGCATCACATTTGGCGAGGTTTCACGAAGGAGAGGATAATGACGGTGCGGGTTAGCTTTAGGTCCTGTCTAACTATCGACAGCCTTTTGGGTGAATTTCATAGGCGTTATCTAACAAACATGATACGTTAAATAGCTATAAATGACGATATTGATAAACAAGGTGCTAAGCCGGAAGGCCTGTGTGTGTGACCTCCAGCGTATCAGGAAGTGCGGGACTGTGCTGGACTGACTAGGGGAAAATTAATTTCTGCATGAGGGGACTCCAAGATGCCCTGCACTAGAACGGCCTTAACTATTTGATATTGGATATATGACTTCATGTACAGGGACAACGCAATATAATTTATGATTCATTTGTGTCCCATCGCATTCACTGAAACTGGATTCTTTGGTTTAAATAGTCGAAATGGCCAATTTACTATGCCGTGATTTTGTCAGAGGTGTCTTTGGAGTGCTGGATGGGAAGTTCGTCTGAAAAAAATATGATTGGCTGAATAGTAAGTTTGAAGCAGTAAGAAGAGTGGTTTCGAAGAAGAGACGCAATTGCTGGAACGAGAGCAATACTAGCCTGATGTCCCAGATTATCACCCGAATCCATCATCAGAGACAATGTCAGATATTTGTGGTGGATTCCGCGGGTGTTGCAATATTTATACGACGTAGTTTCTAGGCCGCTAAATACCTGCCAAATTTGGTAGCTCCCGAGTGAATCACGGTCAGACAGACTACGTGTTGCAGCGTACAGTCGTCGTGCAGTTGTTATGCGCCCTCGTGCCG
This sequence comes from Spirometra erinaceieuropaei, assembly GCA_902702965.1. Taxonomy (NCBI): domain Eukaryota; kingdom Metazoa; phylum Platyhelminthes; class Cestoda; order Diphyllobothriidea; family Diphyllobothriidae; genus Spirometra; species Spirometra erinaceieuropaei. The sequence goes on along the minus strand of CACRXP010000702.1, from coordinate 228,394 downwards.
GTAAAAATTATCAGCTCCCACGTTAATCACATAAAGTCGAGTTGCTAACTGTCGGAGGTATCGTCACCCATGTAGGTTGGTGAGGTATTTGGCTCCTAGACAATGACAACAGGAACGGCGGATTCAAGGCTAGCACAAACCCTGAACATTTGTCAACGAATATATTTTATGTTAGTCCCTGAGCACTGGTCATTAGTGTATATGTACGAACAGGATTCCTAATAGATCCATTAAGTATGTATTACAATCTGTAACAAATGTGTTATCGTCAAGAATTAAAGTGCGTGCGAAATAGCTATGCGAGAGCATTCATAAGTCGCTGCCTACGCAATCGCCATCAGATAACTCGAACATTAACACCACCGACAATATGGCTTTCTCTACCATATATCACGGGTGCATCAGAAGCGAGCCCGCGCACTTCGGCGGAGCTAGGTGTTGGAATTGCACACCGCCCCAAAGCCACCATGCGCAATAGGGTCATGAAAATCAAAGACCGGTTAAAGTCTGAAGAGCAATCTGGAGTAGTGTATTGCATTCCGTGTCAAATTTGTCCTTGTAGCTACACAGGACAGACTGGGCGCATGCTCGGATCGCGCATACACGAACATAAGTTGACTGTGCGACGAGGCGACGCATTATCACAAGTGGCAGCCCACATCTTCGAAATGGGTCACGAGTTTAACTTCGCAGCCACCAAAATAGTCGTCCACGCAGGAAACAAAACAGGCCGAGAATTGATTGTAGCCTGGGCTTCGGATGAGAACTCTGTCAATCGATTTATCGATCTGGCGCCGGCGTATAGAGCCCTGAGTATTCACCTCCAGTCTTGCGCCGTCGGTTGATGATTGGCCAACATGCCTTAAAACTGCCGTTTTTTCTGTTACTGCTACTACCTCTGAAGATGGACCCCTGTACGAGCCTGACAGCTCAGGACAATAAACAAAGTTTTCCAGTGTTCGACTCTTCTTCTTCACTTATAATAAATATGTTATCGCCAAGACTTAAAGTGTGTCGTATCCACGAGTAGGCATGGTCAGGGTGAGTATTTGGCAGCTACCACCGGTACTCGCCAGTATCGCCAGTTCGGTTTGCCAAATTTGCTGCCTTTGGTGCGTATACAACAGAACAAATTAGAATGTTTCTGACCTGCCCAAATGGGACTTCAGGTAACATTAAAAAAAATATATATCTTTTAAAGGCCTTTCTACTCGCAGTCTCTGTGAACGTCAAAACTCCGGGGAATTTGGAATTTCGAAAGATGCGTAAATCTTATCTAATGGCAATTAATTTAGTGTTGTTTCATAGCATGATATGGGATTGGACGTCAAGAGAGATCACAAATTATGTACAATAGCTTTTCTGTGTTTACACAATCAACAGAGAACGGAAACGCACCGGACATTTTAAAGATTGTAACTGGGAAGGAGACTTGTTTTCAAAGATAGATCCACTGGCTTGGCCTCTTTATATCGGTCACATTGAGGTATGTTTACGTTATGTTATGTCGTGATCATTCCAGCTACATGCTTGCTACTAAACAACATACCAACTAGATGATTTAGGGTGATGGAGTAATCAGCGACAACGTCTAAAGCCCTAACTGGTCCCCTGTTGTAGTTAGTGGTTTCTGAGGAAGGTTGAATTTTCTGCCATTTTGGCACAAACGGTCCGGTCAACAGGTAAACATCCTGTGGGTCTGCATTTGGCGGGACAGTGTCACGATAAGCGGGATCCTGGTAGTCTTATTTACACGCACAAAATCGTTGTGGTAGCAGTCTAATCCTCGTCCGCATTTTTTTAGGAATGGAGCAATATCTTGAAGTTGGAAATCGACACTTGTTCAAAACAGAAAACTCAGAATGCAGAGCTGCAATCTGCCCTGTTTTTAACACCATCTAATTCAACTAGATGATTGTGACGTATTGCTTTCTCTGTAACTTCTACCGCACCTTCATGTTCAGGATTCTGTTGTGGTGATTTATTTGAAACCACGACTTCGCCCAGGGATCTTTCCACCAAGGCGGCTTCAGCTATTCGGTTTGGGACTCCAGTATATGGCCGCGCGTACTTAATCAGGGAACTACTACTTATTAGTTGTTCCGGCTGCAATGAATTCACAGGAGTTAAATAGTCTGCATTAAAACAATCGGAATGCAGCATGGAAGTTGGAAATACCCAATCCATTGTTCCCTATTTTGGTCAGAAGTTCAACTTGATCATTGATTGCAAGTCACTGTGTCGTGATATCTGATGGTTGAGGATGTGTGTCTGTCCTGACTTCTGCCCTCTTATAACTTCGCATATTTATGATAGAAACCGCCAGTTCGCACAGGCAGTACGGTGGTAATGCAAGCTGATTTATCAATGTTCCATTTTAAATAACGTATTTTTGGTTGTAAATTGTCAGGCAAGAGGTTCGCCAATGCTGATCTCCGTGCAAAACGCTGCAGTGGTTTTTAATTCGAGCGGTTACGTCCAACATGGCGATTAGAATTATGTTAACCAAATACAAAGAACTCGTTAACAAAATTATCTACTTAATCATCGTCAAGCTTTAAAATATATTGACATGTGCATATGCTACATCACAGTTAGCGGATATCTTGCATAAAAATATGCCTCTCTATTTCCTGTCATGATGAAAAACTGGCTATCTGTTATTTAAATTTTTATTCTGATGATTTAAAGTCACACTATTGTCGCCGTCAGCGGAAATCACTCTTATTTTACATTCTTCTCTCTTGCAATTTTAAGAGGTGTAACATTGTAGTTTGAAATTATGATTACCTAATCATGTACTTTTACATCCTCTGCAAAAGTTCAACTGGGTCTTCTCGAGTTTCAAGTGCTCGAACTTTTCCAAACAGTTTTTTACGCCTGCCACAACCGCTTAAATAAATTTGGACAATTTTCTGTGTACTGTAACTGGAAGTGGAACGTTCATAAGTTGTACCATTAAAAGCGGTTTAATTTAAACATTTCGTGAAAACCAGCGCATTAAATGCACGGAAGGTACGGTAAGTGACCAATCTCAAGAAATGTTGGCCGAAATTCAGAAATGTGTTTTTGATGAGGGTGGAGTACTTAGGTAAGATTGTAATATTGTTGGATTTTGACTGCATTTTCCTGTCGAAACCACACTCAGCAAAACGTGGCTACTTAAATAGCATGTATTTTCCACACTGATTTTCGACGGTCTAATAAATTTAAATATTTTTGATAGAAAACAGGCACAAAATAAGCTTTCATTAACAGGTTTGGTAGAAAATCACTCTTTTTTACACTTTATACTCGAAGGAAGGTTATGTTTCGGTTTCAAAAAGTTTCTAATTTTAAATTTTGAAGACTGTGCGATTCCTTTCATACAGCATTGCACATGTCGTTTTACCAATGCTCCTCATGAAACGTGCGGCAAAGTCCGCATCCATTACAATATTTCATGAACTCCACGTTGAATCTTTTCAAAAGCATGAGGAAAATATGATTATTCTTACGCTGAAAGCATGTACTTTGTAGACTTAACCCGCTAAACGCTAATGCAACGGTTGAGCTGGCTCGAAATTAATCGGGAATTGGGAAACTTTTTCGTCACCTAAAGATACGCTTTCTTCTGGTGTGAAATGTAAAGACAATGTGATTTTCTGTCAAAGCCGTAAAAGAATGCATATTTATTATGTGCGTTTTCTATAAAATATGTCCGAATCTTTCAGACCATCGAATATTAATATGAAAAACGCATGCTAATAAGTAGTCATTTTTTTTACCGAGTGTCGTTTCTAAACGAGTTTGAAAAGAAGTGCATTCAGAAGCCGAAATCCTGGCAAGCGCGAGATACTATAGGATTATGTCGCATAGTACTCAGTATTACAACCCCACCTAATTAATCCATCCTTGTAGAAATCGCATTTCTGAATTTCGGCCAAGATTTCAAGAGATTGGTCACGCACTGTAATAAGCTTTCGCACAAAATATAAGCATTCTCGAATGCCTGAATCGCATTATAATTTTGTCAGATGCTAAGTGCTGAGCGAATTTTAATTCAACAATTCTTATTAATCGCGACCTAATCATACAACATCGGGAATTGTTTAAAATCATGCAACTGAACTGTTGAAGATGTGTGCCCGGTAGACACCTAACTCGGATTAAGACGTCGAGTGTGTCAACAATTTTAACCGAAATATTGACAGTTTCATCGTCGTGACCGACCATGTCCACCATGTGCTCCACAGCATGGTACGAACAGGCACGGTGACTCGTGCGTCAGTTAGTTTTTTGTGACAGTCGACTTGCGCGGCATCTACTGCACTCTCTCTCCTCCCACAACTGGACGCGGTGAGGAGACATAGTCAAGAAGACCGGACGCGAGAGAGCATTCGGTCGGATGGCACAGCAAATGAACTAGCACCCAGGCATATCACCACCCTTGATGATTGATTCCAAACAAGGTACGACCGTAGCAATATCCTTCGTCTGGCGTAGACAGGTATTTCCGGATTCACTCATTATGATCTCTTGACTAGTTGGAGGGGAGGACGATTTCCCACGGTTTCCTATAAGAACCTTAACTTCAAGACTATTTGGAACCCTGTCGTTGGCTTAAATGGGCTGTTAACGTAACTATAGTCATTCATGAAGGGCAAGTTTTTAAGTATTATAAGCGCCCTTTTATCTCACATCCAGATGGGGAGAGGTAAGTTCTAGAAGGCACCCCCTGATATTTTGTGCGGGGTTACCTATAGAGGGGGCGGGATGCCTATTTCGTGCCCCCCAGTTTTAAATAGTGGACTTTTCTGCTTCATTGGACGTTGGGCTGCGTATTCGTTCTTGCGTCTGCAATATAACTGTCCGCGTGATTTTCATGCAACATTTCTAAGCGTATAGGTTGCTTATTGCACCTCATTTTTGCGGATCATATCATTTTGTTTATTTGCATACAGAGCATGTGATCCGGTTCATGGAACTTGGTGGCGGAAACTGAGAGGAGAATTTTAGACGATTAAAACATTGTGCATCCTGATCACTCGCACACCTGCTTCGGGGAAATGCTCCCGGCCTAAGTATCGTAAAGCTGAGAGAGCCCGTAAGGCACAACGGGGCGAGTGAGTTCCGTAGCACGATCAGTGGGCGCCCTCCTACCATTGTATATACCCATTCGCAACCGACAGGACAATGGGCCCGTGGCTCAGTGGTTAGAGGCGTTGGACACCCAAATAACGGTTGCGAGATCGAGCTCCAGGTTTTTCACACTTCGAGGTTGTTTAAGACAGGCGGACGACGGATAATAATCCAGAAATATCCATTCGAGTCTTTCTTCCCGTTGTCGATAATATCATTCTGCCTATATCATGCGTCGCTGTGCGTTTGCTGGTTGGGCTCGAGAGAGATAGTCCTAAGGCACAACGGGACGAGTGAGTTCCGTAAAACCGATCCGTGAGTACCCCTCTACCAGTGTCATTCCGTTCCACGAGGGCAACGGCAGTCGAACTGTCGGTGGAATGTAAACACATACTTCTCTGCAGATGATGCGCAATCTGAGTTTTTCGTTTCGTCCGACGAGCGCTGATGAATATGATAGTCGATGCACTCGCGCGGACATCCCTCTTTTGGCCGAATATTTTGAAGCGTCTACAACCCTACGGACCGCCTCGGTCGATTAGATGATTCAGGCGAGTTTGATTTGCGGAATTTTTCTCACTGAAACAATTTACACGGCAAAACTGGCCGTCCCGTTGGTCAGTAGATTTCTGTCACTAAAAATCAAAAATGCGATGAAACCTTTTGTTCAATCACAAAATGTTTAGATACTTCTGCAAAAGCCAAGGACAAATACCGTTTTGACCCTTGCGTTGGCGTCAGAAGTGTTAATTATGTACCAGATTTAAAACTTCCCATAACACCGTGCGTACTTACAGGAAGACATCATATCGTTCATATATTACTAGAGTTCTCTAGAATTCCAGGCGGGACTACAGAAATGACCAAGGGAGTAGTGGAACCAAATGGGAGAAAATAGGCTTCTTCTTCCATGTAAAATCGGGACGGAACCTAAACTTAGCCCTGCTTCCCGTCTAATCGCTTGAGCCAATGCAAGCCTTAGATAACTGGGATCATTAACATCACATTGCACATTACAATTCAGTCGGCGTTTGCTAAACTGCTTCTCTGCCAAATGGGAGGTTCTTTAGCTAATTGAGTTCATGTCGAATGTTCCTGCCAAAAATACTTTTCAGTGAAATGGAGAAGGATGAAGAGATAAGCTAAAGCATTATTTATTCAAAGGGGGGACTACACGGGCGGGCCTATTCCTGCGCCTGTTCGACCTCCTCTGCGGCCTGCTCAGAGGTGATGGTCGCCTTGGCGGCGACCTCGGTGGTCTCCTCGACAGCCGCGTCCTGTTCCTCCTCCGCCGACTTTGGCTTCTGGACCTTGGGATCCACAGCGGCGTCTACCTCGGCCTGCTGGATGGGCAGTTCGTCTGAAGAAAAATATGATTGGCTGAGTTGTAAACGTGAGGCTGCATAGAGAACATTTTTTTACGTTATAGTTAATTTAAACCTCAAAACTTCCCCACTGATGGGACGTTTATTTTATGCCTCTGAATACTGATCATTCGCGCACATGAATGACCAGATTTTCTCTCGAATGTTGTGTCGGTTTATTATTTAGCGACATCTCAGTCTCGCTGTCGTTCAGAGTCAGTTGGACTGATCAGTAGACAGGATCAGTTTTAACCAGTTTTCACTGGTATTTGTTCAACACGTGCTGGCAACATTCAGTCCAAACTGTTCTTCCTATCACGTTTCAGAATTTAGGGTTGCTATCTGGATAGAGTGAGAATCTGCCGAAAGCTGAATTGCATATTCGCATGTATGGTTTTTGCAAACAGGGAAATGTCGTGGACATGTTAACATCGACAGACGCATACACACACTTCAGTTGCGACAATTTATGTGGGAATTTTTGATCATCAAACGGGACTCGACGCAGTCGAAACTTACCGGACATGTTGATGGTGCTTTTTGCCAAGGAAACTGATGCTCAGCAATCTATCCGCCTGCGTTTCGTATTTATATTGTTGGCATGGAAGTTGGTTTACGTCGATCGCAAGGTCATATTTGGTCCGCACCTGTGAATGGTAGTAAACAGTTTGTCAAATGGAGGATACTGGGTGGTCGAGGAATCGGTAGAATGTCGAACGAACTAAATCGCGCTTGGTGTCGGGGTTTTTAAAAGTAGGAATTGGCTACAAAATTTGTAGCGTTTTGTTGGCATGGCGCATTTTAAACACTCGCCCACCCTCTTCCGATAAATATCATTTTCTCATTCAGAAAATCTGTTTAAGCATATTTATTAGGAAAACTGTCCATGACTTGAGCGAGCATAGACGTTGCGGTATATTTGGGACAATGGCCTATTCTGCTACTTGTTGTATACCTTCATTGCAGGCAAATAAACGGTGGGACAATGGGTTCACCGCTTGGACCGTTTCTCGCAAATGTCTTCATAGGCAAGGTCTAGCAAACGAGTCCCAAAGATACCATTAATGACCTTAAATTCTACGGTCGATATGTGGACAATATCTTTTGTATGACGAGTCATACCACCGAAATTAATGGTCTAGTTCAGAAGTTTAACGGGGCGCACTCATCTCAGATGTTTACCGCAGAGACCGACGCGACTAACGAGATCGCATTTCTCGATGTCCTTCTACGCAGACGAGAGGATGGATCCATCCAACGCAAGATATTCAGAAAGAAAACCTAGACGGGAAAATACATTAATTTTCACAGTTTTGTTCCCTTAAATCCTAAACGAAATTTAGTCCAGGGACTGGCGGCTAGAGTGCGACGCATCTGCTCTCCTGAAACTGTTGAAGCAGAACTCCGGCAGCTGCAAAACACGCTCCGCGAAAACTGTTATCCAGAGCGATTCATCCTCCGGAATATTAGAGAGCGGGCCCCAAAACTGGCCGTTGCAACTGCGGAGAAGAAAAACTTATTTCTAAGACTGCCTTTTCTAGTAGACGCAGCAAGCGAATTAGCCAGACGACGTCTCAGGACAGATCTCGCGAGTGCCTTCCCCGCAAAGAACTTGCGCGTATACTTCACAAATTCCCCCCTCCTACGGTTTGGGGGCAAAAACCCACTGCCGTTACAGGCCACATCCATGTGTATTTCTTCATTCACCTGCTGGAGCGGGATATATTGGCCGTACAACCAGGCGTCTGAAAAAGAGAATACGCGAACACATGCCTGCGTGGCTAGGCAGAGGTGAACTTCGATCGATTTAGAGTTCAATTCTCGCACATCTAATTGATAGGAACTATCAAACCGACGCTAAAGAAGATATAAAAGTTATCTACCGGGCACCGGCACACTACTCTAAAGGCCTGCGCAAACGGGTGCTAGCCACAGCCGAAACAGTGGCCATTCAACTGGCGAACCCAGCACTTTGTTGTCAGAGGACGCTGACAAAAACAATCTGTCTGCCCTGGCCGACTCCAGACGGTGACCGCACGCCGTCCCGAAGCACTGAAAGCAGTCAAACGCACTCACAGAGCCCACAAATTTAACCGGAACCGCTCAACTTCCCCCCTCCCATTCCAACTCCTTCCCCCCTTCCACCCCAACTCCATCGTCCTCAACCCGCTGACTCCGTCATGCGGGCGGCGTGGGAACATGGAATTCGATTAACCCTGCCCCCGAGACGCATTTATACCCTGTCGACAATTAGACTGATCATTTCCCTTGTAAATGTACAGGCCTGATGAAGAATTATCGAAAACCTATGTTAGCCAATTGATTTTTGACAATGTTTCACGTTTGGTCGAGCCTTTGATTGTGTCCTAATAGGACTACCTACATGAAAAGGAACACCTAAATCCATACGGTCTCAGTAAATGCCCTCAAATGTTCCTTTTTTCAGGATTTGGTAAACAAGTATTGAACAATCTGCTCCTTTCAGCAATCCATTGGAATCACAGAAAATCATGAAGCGTTCGGGGATAGTTCAAGGTCGACATAAAATTCGACGTTATCCAGAACAATATAAATATGCAAATCAACTTCATGGAACAAACGTGCCTTTCATACCATACGTGGGCTTACTCATAAAATGTCAACCAAAATTCCGAAATGCGTTTTCGTTTCGAAAAGATTAATTGCGTAGGTTTGTAAAATTAGTCAACCTGCAACATTATTCTATAATATTTCCGCTAATCAAGGATGCTGGCTTTCGAAAGAACTTCTTTTCGGCTACATGCAAAAACAGTGCTCCGTAAAAAGTGACTGCTTAATTAGCATGAATTTTCCCATTGATTTTCGATGCCCTTACAACTTCAATTATATTTCATGGAAAACATGCATGAAGACATTCATTCTTTCGCTCATTCAATATAAATTACGTCTTCGTCTAATGGTGTACTCGAAGGAGGGACATAATTCGGTTTTTAAAATAGTTTTTAATTGTGGGACTTTTAAATACCGATAAATGACCGTTTATAAGTCGTCAGATCTCTGCATTTACCAATGTGGCTTGTAAAGTTAACAATATGATTCAAATCCACTGCTATATTTTATAAATCCTTTATGGTCATTCTTTATTGCCGTACCGAAATGCGTGGTTTTCCTTTCGCGAAAATATACGGTTTGCAGTCTTGAAACCTTGAATCCAAGTGTTACGGTAGAGCGGGTTCAAAATTATTCGGGAATTGGAAAAGTGGTTTAAAACCGAATTGTATACTTCCGTCGAGGATAAAATTGAAAGAAAACGTAAGTTTCTACCGGATGAGCTAAAAGATGAATATCTTTATGCATTTTTTCCATGAAATATTGAGTTAGAGAGCCATCGTAAATCAATGAAAAAAATGCATGCTACGTAATTAGTCATTTTTTACAGAGTGTGGTTTTTGCTCGCAGCCGGAAGGACGTTCTTCGAAAGCCGGCATCCTGAGGCAACCGAAATGTTATAGAATTATGTTGCAGGCTGATTAGGTCTAAAAAACTACTTAATTCATCCTTTTTGAAACGAAAACTCATTTCGGAATTGCGGTTGACATTTGTGAGTAAGCCCGCCTATTCTAGCGACTCTTTATGATGTCGACCGTTTCAGTTTTTGGCCATTCAATGTCGCCTGTGACCGTACGGTGTTATGTGTTTTGCGTAACAATTTTTATACACTATGAATGGAAGCCATTTTTGCCTAAAATTTTGGAAAGATGTTTCCAAAATAAAGCATATATGCCCTTTTCCGCAATCGGTCTCTTTTCGGCGATAATTTCGGCAGAGCTAATTGTGTTTGTTGGTATGGACTAAATAAGATGCTTTTCACGAAATCATTCGGCAATGAGCCAATTACTTTTAGAAACTTTCCTGTCCGGATCTCCTCCATCAAGTTTGCTAAATTCCGACGGATACTGTGATGTTTGTCTAAATCAGAAAGTAAATTTATTTATGAAATAAGATGTCCATGCCCTTGAGGACCTAAAGCCAGCTTCGCGCTTTTTCTTTTGCTCTAATCCGTTTTTATCTTTTCGGTTGATGTTGACAGTAGTCTGTGATTGCTGGGATGATTTTGAGAGCGCAAAACTGTTGAAATTGAGCTCTCTAACTTTCGATGACTTGTGAAATACAGAACAGGATGCGGGCTGGTGATTGCAGCCAGGTCGCTACAGAGCCTTCATGCAATGGCCTTGAATTTCGCCACCTCGCCTACAACCCATTTAAGTAGCCTGTTAATGGGCGTTGACACGACTGTGTTTCTTTCGACCAAACGCGACGATGACGGTTCGAAAAAGGTGTTTTGACATGCCCGTGTAAGCCGCTGTTAAAATGCTTCGAGTTCATTTTGGTTCGTTGCTCTGATTAGTTTGCCACGATGAACATCCAAGTCGTCTCCCCGACATGCTAGTTGACAGATTCCTCGGCGTGTGACTCCCTGCACTTACTTCCTCCTACATCATTCCCTAAATGTGAAAGAATAATATTTCCGAGGTGGAGAAGAAGCTTCTGGGAATGAAGGCGAGCGCAGATCTCATAAACCGATGGCACATAATATTATGGAATTCAGTTGGCGTTAATTGCCAATGTCCTCGAAATTAACGTTGTCGCAACCTTCAGAGCCGCGAAGCAGATTACGCTTGTTAAATTACCGTGCCCAATAGAGAGCTGAGTTCACTCACTGACGACCATTTTGCCAAGGGGCCATTTGGTACTTTAAATATTCCGCGGACCTTTCCACCACCTAACATCGTCCGATCGGTAAATTGTTTACTACCATGCATGGAGTTGGGGCGAATACGACCTTGTGATCAACGTAAACGAGCCGCCATGCCACAAGTATAAATAGGCAATGATATTAGATAAATCTCCGAAGAAAAGTTCCCTTCGTAGCAAGCATCATCATGTCTGGTGAGTTGTGACTCTGTGTCAGGTTCCACTTGAGTATTAAAAATCATGCAAAATTAATAGCAACTGCACGGCGTATACGCTTCTGTCGGAGTTAGCAATTCCACAAGGTTTCCTCGTCTTTATAGTGAGTCTCAGTCTACACGGAGAGCAGCCTTGCATTTCGCCAACTCAGTTAAGAGAACAGTTTAGACTGAATGAAGCCAACGCGGGCTGAACGAATTTCAGTGAACACAAGTTGACTCCGATCACGCCTACTGACCTAATCTACTCACCTTGGGCGACAGGCAGGCAGGGGTGATTCAGACTAAGAACCGACAAGAGATACGTGGAAATGTCTGTTCATGCATGTGCTCTAATAATCAGTGTTAAGGAGCATAGGATAAACTCTCCTCCGTTGGAGAAGGTTTAAGATTTATATTGTGCACGAATCTAAAAAATTGCTCTCCGTCCCGCTTCAAGCCCATTATACAACCAATCATATTTTTTCCAGACAAACTTCCCATCCAGCAGGCCGAGGTGGACGCCGCTGTGGATCCCAAGGTCCAGAAACCGAAGTCGTCGACGGAGGAGGGGGAGGTAGCAGCTGTCGAGGAGACCGGCGAGGTCGCTGCCAAGGCGACCATCACCTCTGAACAGGCCACAGAGGAGGTCGAACAGGCGCAGGAATAGGACTGCCCATGTAGTCCTCCCACCCCTTTGAATAAATTAATTCTTAACTCACCTTTCCACACTTTTTGTTTTTCTGAAAAGTGCTCATTACAGGACTATTCGACATGGCGCGCAGTTATCAAAAGAAATTTCAACTTCGCGTGGAAGTTGTTTTGCAGTAATTTGTTGGTTTGGAAAGTTAAAAAATTGAAAATTCTTTAGAGAAGTCATTTTTACGTCACAGTAACCTCGATCGTGCCTTTATTTTCGGCCAGCAAACCCAGAGAAATCATCGTAAAATGGTCGCTCAGGAAGTCGCTGTCATAAGTTCTCGGGATAAAATCAGTTACATTGCACATTTATTCCGCCGATACGGCATGGGCACTGCGGATTCGGGTGTCTTTCACGACTTGCAAGTACGGGATCCTGACCTGTTTTAACGGAATTATTATTCTTCAGACATGGTCGAGTTTTCTCGATCGATCTAGGTATCCGGCCCACGCAATCGCCTCTTCAGCGTGAACTGTCGATGCATATGAAGATTCGAATCGGGGTTTGGGTAGAAGAAGGTCGCAACGATCCCCAACTGATGCGTGAGAGCGATCGAAAATCTGGCCGGCTTTGTTGGTCTGGCGGGAAACTTCGTAGTCGATCTCGATACGCCTTGACATTGCCGTCCAAAATTGGAAGAATTTAGCCAGTGTAATGAAGCCGGTTCTGCTGACATTGATGTATTGGTCAGTCAGGCTCCTACATGCCGATGGTCAGTCCGAGGACCACGACAAGGATTCATCAAGACCGTACCTCTGTACGTCAGCTAACCAATGTACACCCGGAATTTCAACAATCGCGGACACTGCTGTAGACGCGAGATCTGTCATGTCTGCAAGCCAGTCTTGGTGTCTCGAGAGCGTGGTTAATTCCGTAGTCGTGAATACTTATGTGACCGAACAGGCCCATGCGTTGAGTGGATGTGCGCGGACACTTTCTTTCACACTGCTGTCGGTTGATGCATGACCAATGTCTTCTTCGTGTTACTGGCCAGTCCAAAGACTGCAGTCAAAGTTCGCGATAATAATCCTCGGCGACTGTCCCTCGTACGTCAGTTAGTCAGTCAAAACCCGCATTTGCGGCCATTTGTGTCCCACAGCCCGTTTAACGCATGGACGCTGACGTGCGCGCGAATTGGTTTAGGATGACAATAGGCATGCACGGCACCTACTACGCTGTCAACTCCCTCGCCCTCCTGATCTCGACGAATTCGGAAAGACAAGGAGCGGGAACCGGCGGGTAGTCGACAAAGCATATCCACTCGTCTACGCGTGCCATGCAAGGTGTCCTACGTAGTAGGAGTTCCATAGAGGACACTTGAACGTTGAGTATTTGCAGTCGAGTCTTCCCGCCCGTCGGATGTCTTCGAACCAAGACCATTTAATGTCCTATGATTATTTCATACACCTCAGGCTCTTAGTTGCAGGGAAAATGCGCCAAGAATCCCCATCAATTTATCTTTCTTCTCTCAGGCAGTCGACTAGTTTCAGAATCAGTCTGACGCAAAGCCTGAGCTCAGCGGTCAACAGAACCTAAGATAACACTTCTACGATTGTCATAGCCGTACCTACCCCCATCCAGCAAACAGTGCGCGGAATGAATGGATCTCACATTTGTTAAAGCGGCGGATGGGTCACATGGGGTAGGAACCGATAAATCAGCTTAATCACCCACTATGCCAGACGGGCTAACTGGCAGTTCAGACCTTAAAAAACCAAGGTTATACGAGAATATCAAACGCCTAATCAGTAACAGGTTCTGGATTTTGAATTTGAGAATCATGGTCTTGTCATGGAGATCCATTGGGTGATTTCGCTAAAGGACTGGTTTCCACAAAGTTCATCATTCCACCGGCCGCCAGAGTGCGGCAATTATGCATCGAACAAATAAAAGGGCATTCTGCTGAGTTCAGTCATGCGCCGGACAACTGAACAAGAATGAATTTCGGTATTATGGCCATATTTCTTACTTCGGGTGAATTATTTTTCCGAAAAAATTGCGTTTATTCAAGGCTCGCGCCTATACCGCTGAAGCAGGTGCACTTTGACTGAAACTGACACGTGCAGACTCCACCCCTATGATCTTCTTTACTGCAAAATCTACCTTACATGTGCCAGCACAGTTCAGTTTACACGAGCGAAATTCGTGTTGGCCAACGTATTTGTGTATGCATGCATGTGCCAAAGGGCCAAAAACTTTCCATTCAGAAACCACTCCCGATTTTTGGAAAAAGGGGTAGACAGTGGATGATTATTGCCTACTTGGAACATTTTCGGCTAATAACGTCAACCACCTTGAATTCGTTTGTAGGGAACCTGTTTGCTATCGTGCAAAGGGTTGGGGAAAGTACCACCTTGTAGTCGACGTGCACTATCTGGTCTTCGTAGATCATGGGATTCATCTAGCCGTTCTGCAACCCGATTCTCAGTTCCAGTTTGCGGAATGACGTTTTTTCCAATGTATGCTTGTGAATGTAACCTATCTCATGAAACCCAAAGACGGAAACTGATGCGAAACTTTTTCTGGAAGCATTTAACGTTGAATATTTTGTTCGCTCATCCACTTCCTTCAATGAAATGTACTTCAGTTGGGCAGAAATTGTGTTTATATATTTACATGAAGTAAAATATCAGTAAATTTTAGCGAAAATAGGCGTTGGAAGATATTTGTTCTATTTCCTATGCTGATACATATCAGAGACTCCGGTTACGCATCTAAGCGGCTTTTTCATTGAAAGGATAGTAATTTGCCAGCGAGAGCATTAATAAACAGATCTGGTCGGACTTGAAAATTTATTTTATTTCCCATGTTAACCGTGGTAATTAATCTGTTAACACAAAAGTTACTTTTAAAAAACCAGAGGTTTTATGAAGTCCTAAGTTGAACATCAGCAGATCTGTGCAGTTTGATGCCCGAAAGTGCAGTAATAACGCAGATAGGGATTTCTTCGTTTAAATGGTCTGAAATAGTTTCGTCGTTCAGAAAATGCTACCTGATGTCAATTACATGACTGCCAACGGATGGTCATGGCCAGTTCTTAACATATGAAACACTACTTGTCATATAGCGTAGTTCCTGCGCATAACTTAGTCAGAAATGGAACAAACAAAACATTAATAGTTTCCTCAAAATATCGGCATTTATATGGGCGCTCTGCCGTGTATTCACAACATAAGAACGGAGTCTAAATGCGATCAAAAGCAGTGGAAATGGCCTCAAGGTATAGAGGAAGGCATGTTCTTACGCTTACGGTAGAAAAAACAGTATTGTTTAGGAACGTGGGAGAAACGGTCAAAAGTGCCAAATTTTTACTTGGGCTCACCGTGCAAAAATGCATAATACACAGAGATCCGCCAACGGCGTGCACTAATAAAGCACTTCTTATAGAGATAGCTTATTAAGGAAATTTTTTTTATTGATCAAAGTCATATTTGTTGCTGACTCTCGTTGTCAACAGCTATGCTTCCCCAAAATGCAGTTTAACGTTTGAATGAGTCTTCACTTTTGACCCCAACGACCGTCTTTGTGAAAAGAGGCGCCAGAAAACTCATTAATTCAGTAAATGTCTTCAATAATTATCTTATTTTAAGGTTCTTAACAGACAGGCAATTCAGAATCTCTCTTTATGTTCGATCGGATGAAAACACTGAAAATCATGAAGTATTCAGCAGCATTTTGAAACCGATCTGAAATTTAACGAAATTAAAGATTAATTTAACGGAAGAAATGTTCTCTCTATGAGCACAAAATGGTACGTTTGCGATCATGCCTCTCAGTTCTATTTAAATTTAAGGCACCAGCCGGCCGCATGGCATGTCAGCTTATGAAAGCCTTTGTTTCTACGATGTCCCCATCGGTGAAATCAAGCAAAATCCAGCGTCTGTTGTTGAACCCTATCTCATGTGCTCCAAAAAATCAAAAATAACACGAAACCCTGGAAATCTGCTTTGGAATCTGCACCCAGAATGTAGGCAGTTGAGAAACCATCATATATGAAATCACACTAATTATTTAACGATATGAAGATGAAAACATAATCGAAACGTTATTCTAAGACATTTTGTTATTTCTACTTTCATATTTATTATGGTAATGATATGAAAATACATTCTTTAATCTTAAAACGAAGTTTACTAAATTAGGGCCATTTCTGGCGTTTTTGGGATATTACGATTTTATGAAAAAATATCGGGCTTTCTATACAGCGCAACAAGGTCTTTACAAGTTATGTGTTTTTAATGCTCTTAAACTTGTACTTAATTACCATAGACATTGGACTCAAGAAATAGTGACGATTTGCGAGAGGTTGACAATCATTCGTAATTTTCGACCCATTTCATGATTTAGATCGCTAACTGAAGTGCCAAATGCCCAAGAAACTCTCCCTAGGCAGAAGATTCGCCAAAGTTTTGGAGAAAATTGTTGACAGCAAGTGGTTATTGCCTACTTGGAACATTTACTGCTGATAACCTCAAACACCTTAAATCCGTTTGCAGGGAACCTGTTTACGACCATGCATAGAGTTGGGGAAAATACCACCTTGTAGTCGACGTGAAACAAATTCTATGCCACGAATAAAAGTAGGCTATGCCTTGTTCACCTATTATGTCTAATCCCCCTAGGATGATCTTTGGTTAAACGGTTTACCTCTTCTTGTAAATATGAAATGACCGTGTGCAGTTTCATAATAGGCAAAGAAACTTTGTGACGTCAATAAATCCTGCACGTATTGCCGCCTTAGCCCTGTTCATGTATCAGAATGCATGACGGCATTGAAAATCAACGGAAAAAATTCGCGCCAATTAAGTTTATGCGGTTAGCAGTCGGTGGATAAAAGGTAACTTCCTTGAATCAACACGGTAAAATGATCTTCTAACCGGCAAAATCTACCCATCATGTGCAGGCATAGTTCAGTCAACACAAACAAAATTCGTATTAGCCAACGTATGAATGTGTGCTTGCCAAATGGCCAAAACTCTCCCTTATTTGAGAAACCACTCCCTATTTTTGAAAAAATTGTTGATACCGATTGAGCATTGCATACTTGGAATATTGTCAGCTGATCACTCGACCAAACTTAATCAGTTTATACGAAACTTGTTTACTACCAAGCATAGGGTCGGAGCAAACGCGAACTTGTATCCAACGTAAACAAGCTTCCAGTCCATGAATATAAATAGGTAGCACTAATAGATAGACCTCTGAACAAAGGTTTCCTTCACAGCCAGAATCATCAGCATGTCAGGTACGATTCGCGTCTTTGCTGATTTCTCAAACATCATGAACAGTACAATGACGTTGAAGTCCATTTACTGATCACAATGTATCAAAAACCTTATCAATATTGCATAGTCTACGTACATCTATCGGAGAAACTGATTTCACGGGATTTTCGCGTTCAACGACATTGCAACTAGAATCGCCTTTAAAGGAACCGTAGATTGCATCTCATTTAAACAAAACTTTCCGATGGACTTTATCATGCCCAATTCTGCTTTGCCGCTTATCCGCTTTATCCCACATAGCAAAACAACTGCTTACCACTTTCCAGAAACACATACAGTAGATGTGCTAACTCGTGAAATTTAAATGAAAATTTCGAAATGCGTTCTCGTTTCGAAAAGATAAATTAAGTATTGTTGTTTAACTAATCATTATGCAGCATAAATCTATAATAATCCGGTTATGTCAGGGGGTCGGCTTTCGAAAGAATTCATTTTCGGCTGCGTGCAAGATCTAAACCCTGCAAAAAATGACTACTAAACTAGCATGCAATTTTCTCATTGAAATTCAATGCCCCAGAAAATTCCATTATATTTCATGGAAAACGTGCATAAAAATATTAGGTATTTTACTTATTCGGTAGAAAATCACGTCTTCTTCTAATTTTATTTTCGAAAGAAAGATATAATTCGGTTTTAAAACAGTTGCTAATTGTGAGATTTTTAATACCGTTAAATGGCCGTTCATGAAACGGCATGTATCTGCCATTACGAATGTGTCCTGTACAGTTAACAATATTGCTCAAATCCACTGCTTAATTTTATGAACTTCATATAGTCTCATCTTAACACCGCAGAAAAATGCATGATTTTCCGTACACAGAAAATATACAGCTTGTCGTTTTGAAACCCTGAATGCAAGTGTAACAGCAGTTCCGGTTAAAAATTATCCGAGGATTAGGAAAGTTTTTTAAAATCGAATTATATTCTTTTTTGAGTATGAAATTGAAAGGGGACGTGATTTTCTACCGAATAAATAAAAGAATGAATATATTTTTACAGACGTTTTCCATGAAATATAATTGAATTATCAAGGACATCGAAAATCAATGAGAAAATTGCGTGCTACTTTAGAAGTCATTTTTCGCAGGGTATAGATCCTGCATACAGCCGAAAATAAGTTCCCTCAAAAGCCGACACCCTGAGGTAACTGGATCATTATAGATTTATGCTGCATCATGAGTAGTTTTACAACAATACTTAATTTATCTTTTCGAAACGCGAACGCAATCCGAAATTTTGGTTGACATTTAATGAGTTAGCAAATCTACTGTATCTGTCCGATAATTCATCGGGATATTTGCCTGAAGTTGCTGTCACATACGTTATAGGTATATATTGGTACCTGCTGCTTCAAGCGTAATATTCAGCAAATTATATATTTTCCAGACGAACTTCCCATCCAGCACGCCGAGGTGGATGCCGCTGTTGATCCCAAGGTCCAGAAACCAAAGTCGTCGACGGAGGAGGGGGAGGTAGCAGCTGTCGAGGAGACAGGTGCGGTCGCCGCCAAGGCGACCATCACCTCTGAACAGGCCGCAGAGGAGGTCGAACAAGCGCAGGAATAGGCCTGCCCATGTAGTCACCCCCCCTTGAATAAATTACATCTTGCCTCATCCGTCCGTCTTCCTTCGTCCTTATCCATAAGGCTCTTCGTTGAAATACTCGACATGGGTGCAGTTAGCTAAAGATTGTCCGACCAGAGCTAATTAGAATATTATTAGCCTTGAAATTGAAAGTATATGAGCGTTTATTTCCAAACTATTTTACCAAGACGATAAGCACCAGGAGACAGGTCATTCCTATTTTCATATATCATCAATTTCGTCAGTATTAATTCTCAGTCGCACAGATTAATCGTTCAGATCTTATTTCGTAGCCGTACCTGCAGTTGACAAGCCCCAGTATAACTCTAACCCCTAACCACAACCCCTCACCCCTAACCGCAATCCCTAACACTAACCCCTACTAAAAACCACTTACAGGCACGACTACGAAGAAAGACCATGCAGATTAAATTCCATTTTTCTAGTGCTATTGGCATTTCACAGATAACGCGGTTCGAATATGGTCCCGGAACTCGGGCCAATTATTGTGAATATATTGGACGTATTCGGAAAGCGCGTTTTATTGAATGTTTTGATTGAATATCACGGCAACTATGAGATATTCGGTTGGACATTGTTGTCAGCTACGCGTTCATCTTTCAAAGTTGCATTAATTAATTAACTCGTAGCCACTGCTGAGTTGAGTATTGCGTCGAGCATCTGAATTAGAATTTATGTTGGTAGTATTTTCATATTTAATATTTAAGTTAATGCAATTTAATATTTAAATACGTACTGTGTTTCCGGCACCTATGCAATCTTGAATTTTTGCAACTATTCCGCCAAAGCAAGTGCACTTTGAATAAATAATCTTGCGAACCTTCAGGCGGAACTAGAGAAGCTTTTCCCAACTTTACACGGCGTCACATCATCCGAAGTAAATAGTTGAACGGCTATGTGAGGGTTTGGTAGATCTAAGCAGAATGGTATTACCAACAAAGACAAGGGAGACTGTCGGTAATACCATTCTGCCTATATATCATGCGCCGCTGCGCGGCTGCTGGTTGGGCTCGAGAGAGAGCCCTTAAAGCACAACGGAACAATTGAGTTCCGTATGAACAATCGGTGAGCGTCCCCTACCATTGTTTGGTATATCGTTATGCGTAATTGTACTTAGTAGAATGTACCAGCTGACATATGCTGTTCAAATACGCAATCCTCACATCAATACTATAGGTACCAGGCCCCAGCCAGCTGGTCGGAGAAAGAAGCTAGAAGAATAAATCAACGTCCGAAGTCAACGAACGAACACATGTGATACTTTCGGGTACAAGGCGCAGTGAGATTGCGTCATTTTAAATCTCATTGAAAGTGCTACATTCGGCAGGCTGTATGGTCAAAAAGAACTCGTGCAGAGCCAACGACAGGGAATGGTTTAGGCAATCCACTGGACGACTGTTTCAATGTAGTTGAGTCTATCACAGTATTGCGAATACATCAAATTTTTCAGACAATTCCAGCACGTACAATATTTGGGTCAACTTCTGAAATGTCAGCCGAAATTCCGAAATGCGTTTAAATTTCGAAAAGATTGACTAAATGGGGTTTCAAAACCGATCATCCTATAGCAATTTCTATAATACTTCAATTACCTCAGGATGCCGGCTTTCGAATAAACTTCTTTCCGGCTGCATGCAACGACTATTCTCTGTAAAAATGACTACTTGGGTAGCATGCATTTTTTCACTGATTTTTGATGCCATTAGAAATTAAATTATATTTTAGGAAAACATGCCTAACAATATATGTTATTCTGTTCTTTTGGTAGAAAATTACGTCTCCTTCGAGATTTATACTCGAAGTAGGTGTAGAATTCGGTTTTCAAAATCGTTTTTTATTGTGAAATTGTTTAATATCGTGAAATGAGCGCTCGTAAAACGACATGTCTTTGCATTTAAAAAAGGGCTTGCAAGTTAACAATAGGGCTCCTGAGCTAACTGAATTAGCATAGAATTAAACCGGTAGAGGATTATTTACACAACCCTACTTAATTACTCTTTATGAAAGGAAAACACGTTTCGGAATTTCGATTGACATTTCATGAGTTAGTCGACCTATTATAGGTAGCGAACTCACTGAGCAGAATTCGCACGCATCGCAACAAATCGCCGGAACGTGTCCTATTTAAGCGGGTTCAAACTATGGCTGTTGGCTAATAAAACAAAAAAAAATGAGGAAAAATTGAAAATCTTTTTCTCAGACAGCCAGTGAGAACCCTCATTAAAAATTGGTCTTTTGGTCCAGTCCTATGTCAGAAGCAAGGTAAAATGTAGCATACCTATTTTTCATCGGAAGATGACAGGATAACACGCCATACTCAGAAGTCGTGTCAGCGCGCTTCACACGCGTCTAAGCATGGCGGCACGAATTTCAAGGTAAAATTTCCAGCCATCACAACCTACTGCCTGATGAAGTCTAGGGCGTAAACACGTCTCAGAAAACAAATTAGACAGAATCCATTTGGCACGTCGTCCACATGGGGCGTAATCTGCATATTTCTCAACCAAAACAAATGAAATTATTGGACGGATATTTCGGCGTCCGTTAGAGATGAAATAGGTCAGAAAATGTGCTGGCCGAATTTACGCAGCGTTGCAACCTTTTAATAAAAAGATAATTTACCAAAACAAAGAGACTGAATTAACTGCTTATAGAAGTTCGACCATTTGAAGTAGCCGGAGATTTGAGCTCGAATGTCAATCACAATGGACGTGTTCTTCCCTGCGGCGAAAAAACATCCGTTTGCATTGTATTTAAAATACCAATGTCCTTATGGTTCACGTTTACATCTAGGCGGCAACCGTCTCGAAAAGAACCTTTCCATTGTCCATTTTATTAGCTAAACCTCATGCGACTTCATGCGCGATCAGCGGATCTGAGCTCTAGGTCAGAAATTCTGTCCTCAAACATCTCTTCTGTAATAAGCCAGGTTCATATGCCTCACACATTATGTCACAAGATCGTTTAGAGAACAAGGTTCACCGCCTCCCGAAATGAGCATGTAAATATGTGCACATAGGACTAACAGCTAAATACCGACACAAACAAGAAAGACATGGATTAAGTTATTTTTGGTTGATCTGTCCTTGTCAACGGATCCTCATCGCATGTGTCGGGATTCCTTTCCCTTTAAGTGAATGGCAAATCCAGCAAGTCCTTTTTGCACCTACAAATAGAAACGGCTTCCACTACATGCAGAACGCTTTTACGAGGGCCTCTCATATCTCACACCAGTGAGCCTACAATAAAGGCAGGGTTAAGAATCGGTCATTACGGGTGATTCTCAGTTCCGCATTCAGTCACTCCGACGACGACAGTTCGACAACCGTGCACGATGTTATCCGCCGTTAGTAGCAAAGAGACGAGCTTATGGAGGCGGTTCAGCTGAAGAAGATGCTGTCATCGGAACAAGAGGCTTTTTGACCCGACGTTTTTAGATTCTCCCTCGAACGCATCACCAGAGTCAGGTGCCAAAGCAGTGACCAAGAGAAATCGAGGTACTTTGAGCCCATGAGGGCGAGAACGATACAACATTACTTCAGCAGAGGGAGGCCAAATGCACGTGCGGTCAGAGAGCGGAGTAAGCTGTTTTTTCAAATGACTTCTTAAGACGAAAACCTAGTGCACAAAGGACCTGGCAGAGAAACTTATGCAGGTTTATATGCGGGAGGCCGCATTTCACACAGCTGACGCTAAATATGCCAAAATGCTTGCAGCAGTAGATTCAATTCTCGGCCAGACGGAATCGACAGACGCATTGTATAAATATACCAGACACTGCGCAAACATTTCTCAATTATTCAGTCGCTCCTTTCGCAATTTTTTTCCCTGAGACCAATTTCCTGGGATCTGCGTGGTCCTTTATTTGCACCTGAGCTCTCAATTGCCAATGACTTTGCACTGATTTCGCGTGTCAACGTTTTCGCGGGGTCGGTTACGCATGGGACATAGAACTGGCGATCCTCCAGTAATATCTTGGCCTCCTGACGGTAGGACGCCCTGACCAGTACGACAGTGGTACGCCCCTTGTTCGCAGGCACAACGATGATAGATCTGTCGGCTTAGAGTTTCTTTTGTGCATCGCGTTCGACCTACGAAGGCATTTCCCTTGGCCAGAAAGCTATGAGGTTGAATGACGCTAGCTGTCTAATAAGGCTATCCGTTGCGTCTGTCGATTCCGTCTGGCCGAGGACTGACTCCACTGCTGCAATCATGTTGGCAGATTTGGCGTCAGCTGTGTGAAATGCGGCCTCACGCCTAAACACATGCATTTGTTCTCTGCTAGGTGCTTTGACGAAAGGTTGTGCACTAGTTTTTCGTCTTCAGATAACATTAGACAAAACAGCTTGCTGCAGTACCAATTTTCGAATCTCTCTCTCTCTGTTCGCACGTGCATTTGGCCTCCCTCTGCTGAAGTAATTTTGTATCGTTCTCGCCCTCATGGGCTCAAAGTACCTCGTTTTCACTTGGTTACCGGTTTGGCACCTGTTTCTGGTGATGCGTTCATGGGACGATCTAAAGACGCCGTGTCAAAAAGCGTCCTGTTCCGGCGATAGCATCTTCTTCAGCTGAACCGCCTCCATAAGCTCGCCTCTTTGCTATTAACGGCGGAAACCATCGTGCACGGCTGTCAAACTATCGTCGTCGGAGTGGCAAACGCCAGAACTGGGAATCACCGCATTTATTGTGGGCTCACTGGTGTGAGATATGAGAGGCCCTCGTAAAAGCGTTCTGCATGTAGTGGAAGCCGTTTCTATTTGTAGGTGCAAAAAGGACTTGCTGGATTTGCCATTCACTTAAAGGGAAAGGAATCCCGACACATGCGATGAGGATCCGTTGACAAGGACAGATCAACCAAAAATAACTTAATCCATGTCTTTCTTGTTTGTGTCGGTATTTAGCTGTTAGTCCTATGTGCACATATTTACATGCTCATTTCGGGAGGCGGTGAACCTTGTTCTCTAAACGATCTTGTGACATAATGTGTGAGGCATATGAACCTGGCTTATTACAGAAGAGATGTTTGAGGACAGAATTTCTGACCTAGAGCTCAGATCCGCTGATCGCGCATGAAGTCGCATGAGGTTTAGCTAATAAAATGGACAATGGAAAGGTTCTTTTCGAGACGGTTGCCGCCTAGATGTAAACGTGAACCATAAGGACATTGGTATTTTAAATACAATGCAAACGGATGTTTTTTCGCCGCAGGGAAGAACACGTCCATTGTGATTGACATTCGAGCTCAAATCTCCGGCTACTTCAAATGGTCGAACTTCTATAAGCAGTTAATTCAGTCTCTTTGTTTTGGTAAATTATCTTTTTATTAAAAGGTTGCAACGCTGCGTAAATTCGGCCAGCACATTTTCTGACCTATTTCATCTCTAACGGACGCCGAAATATCCGTCCAATAATTTCATTTGTTTTGGTTGAGAAATATGCAGATTACGCCCCATGTGGACGACGTGCCAAATGGATTCTGTCTAATTTGTTTTCTGAGACGTGTTTACGCCCTAGACTTCATCAGGCAGTAGGTTGTGATGGCTGGAAATTTTACCTTGAAATTCGTGCCGCCATGCTTAGACGCGTGTGAAGCGCGCTGACACGACTTCTGAGTATGGCGTGTTATCCTGTCATCTTCCGATGAAAAATAGGTATGCTACATTTTACCTTGCTTCTGACATAGGACTGGACCAAAAGACCAATTTTTAATGAGGGTTCTCACTGGCTGTCTGAGAAAAAGATTTTCAATTTTTCCTCATTTTTTTTTGTTTTATTAGCCAACAGCCATAGTTTGAACCCGCTTAAATAGGACACGTTCCGGCGATTTGTTGCGATGCGTGCGAATTCTGCTCAGTGAGTTCGCTACCTATAATAGGTCGACTAACTCATGAAATGTCAATCGAAATTCCGAAACGTGTTTTCCTTTCATAAAGAGTAATTAAGTAGGGTTGTGTAAATAATCCTCTACCGGTTTAATTCTATGCTAATTCAGTTAGCTCAGGAGCCCTATTGTTAACTTGCAAGCCCTTTTTTAAATGCAAAGACATGTCGTTTTACGAGCGCTCATTTCACGATATTAAACAATTTCACAATAAAAAACGATTTTGAAAACCGAATTCTACACCTACTTCGAGTATAAATCTCGAAGGAGACGTAATTTTCTACCAAAAGAACAGAATAACATATATTGTTAGGCATGTTTTCCTAAAATATAATTTAATTTCTAATGGCATCAAAAATCAGTGAAAAAATGCATGCTACCCAAGTAGTCATTTTTACAGAGAATAGTCGTTGCATGCAGCCGGAAAGAAGTTTATTCGAAAGCCGGCATCCTGAGGTAATTGAAGTATTATAGAAATTGCTATAGGATGATCGGTTTTGAAACCCCATTTAGTCAATCTTTTCGAAATTTAAACGCATTTCGGAATTTCGGCTGACATTTCAGAAGTTGACCCAAATATTGTACGTGCTGGAATTGTCTGAAAAATTTGATGTATTCGCAATACTGTGATAGACTCAACTACATTGAAACAGTCGTCCAGTGGATTGCCTAAACCATTCCCTGTCGTTGGCTCTGCACGAGTTCTTTTTGACCATACAGCCTGCCGAATGTAGCACTTTCAATGAGATTTAAAATGACGCAATCTCACTGCGCCTTGTACCCGAAAGTATCACATGTGTTCGTTCGTTGACTTCGGACGTTGATTTATTCTTCTAGCTTCTTTCTCCGACCAGCTGGCTGGGGCCTGGTACCTATAGTATTGATGTGAGGATTGCGTATTTGAACAGCATATGTCAGCTGGTACATTCTACTAAGTACAATTACGCATAACGATATACCAAACAATGGTAGGGGACGCTCACCGATTGTTCATACGGAACTCAATTGTTCCGTTGTGCTTTAAGGGCTCTCTCTCGAGCCCAACCAGCAGCCGCGCAGCGGCGCATGATATATAGGCAGAATGGTATTACCGACAGTCTCCCTTGTCTTTGTTGGTAATACCATTCTGCTTAGATCTACCAAACCCTCACATAGCCGTTCAACTATTTACTTCGGATGATGTGACGCCGTGTAAAGTTGGGAAAAGCTTCTCTAGTTCCGCCTGAAGGTTCGCAAGATTATTTATTCAAAGTGCACTTGCTTTGGCGGAATAGTTGCAAAAATTCAAGATTGCATAGGTGCCGGAAACACAGTACGTATTTAAATATTAAATTGCATTAACTTAAATATTAAATATGAAAATACTACCAACATAAATTCTAATTCAGATGCTCGACGCAATACTCAACTCAGCAGTGGCTACGAGTTAATTAATTAATGCAACTTTGAAAGATGAACGCGTAGCTGACAACAATGTCCAACCGAATATCTCATAGTTGCCGTGATATTCAATCAAAACATTCAATAAAACGCGCTTTCCGAATACGTCCAATATATTCACAATAATTGGCCCGAGTTCCGGGACCATATTCGAACCGCGTTATCTGTGAAATGCCAATAGCACTAGAAAAATGGAATTTAATCTGCATGGTCTTTCTTCGTAGTCGTGCCTGTAAGTGGTTTTTAGTAGGGGTTAGTGTTAGGGATTGCGGTTAGGGGTGAGGGGTTGTGGTTAGGGGTTAGAGTTATACTGGGGCTTGTCAACTGCAGGTACGGCTACGAAATAAGATCTGAACGATTAATCTGTGCGACTGAGAATTAATACTGACGAAATTGATGATATATGAAAATAGGAATGACCTGTCTCCTGGTGCTTATCGTCTTGGTAAACCGATCTGGAAATATACGCTCAAATACGCTCAACTCCAAGGCTAATAAAATTCTAATTATCTCTGATCGGAAGTTCTTTATCTAACTACACCCATGTCAAGTATTTCAACTAAGAGCCCTATGAATAAGGACGAAGGAAGACGGACGGATGAGGCAAGATGTAATTTATTCAAAGGGGGGGGACTACATGGGCAGGCCTATTCCTGCGCCCGTTCGACCTCCTCTGTGGCCTGTTCAGAGGTGATGATCGCCTTGGCGGCGACCTCGCCGGTCTCCTCGACCGCTGCGACCTGTTCCTCCTCCGTCGACGACTTCGGTTTCTGGACCTTGGGATCCACAGCGACGTCCACCTCGGCCTGCTGGATGGGAAGTTCGTCTGGAAAAAATATGATTTGCTGAATATTATGCTTGAAGCAGCAGGTACCAATATAAACCAGTGACGCATGTTAGCCCATTTTCTGGGAAATATCCCGATGAATTATCGGACAGATACGGTAGATGTGCTAACTCGTGAAATGTCAACGAAAATTTCGAAATGCGTTTTCGTTTCGAAAAGATAAATTAAGTATTGTTCTAAAACTAATCATGATGCAGCATAAATCTATATTGATCCAGTTATCGCAGGGTGTCGGCTATTGAGGGAACTTATTATCGTCTGCATGCAGGATCTATAGCCTGCAATAAATGACTACTAAATTAGCATGCACTTTTCTCATTGATTTTAGATGCCTTTGATAATTCAATCATATTTCATAGTAAACGTGCGTAAAATATATATTCATTCTTT
The DNA here is from genome assembly GCA_902702965.1 of Spirometra erinaceieuropaei. Taxonomy (NCBI): domain Eukaryota; kingdom Metazoa; phylum Platyhelminthes; class Cestoda; order Diphyllobothriidea; family Diphyllobothriidae; genus Spirometra; species Spirometra erinaceieuropaei. Next base: position 200,834 of record CACRXP010000702.1, on the reverse strand, counting down.
TACTGATTCGGTAGAAAATCACGTCCTCTTTCAACTTCATACTCAAAAAGTGTATAATTCGGTTTTAAAAAACTTTCCTAATCCCCGAATACTTCTTAACCCAACCTGCTGTTACACTTGCATTCAGGTTTTCAAAACGACAAGCTGTATGTTTTCTGTGTACGGAAAACCATGCATTTCTCTACGGTGTTATGAGGAGACGATATGAGGTTCATAAAATTAAGCAGTGGATTTGAGCAATATTGTTAACTGTACAGGACACATTCGTAAATGCAGATACATGCCGGTTCATGAACGGCCATTTAACGGTATTAAAAATCTCACAATTAGAAACTTTTTTAAAACCGAATTATATCCTTCTTCCGAAAATAAAATTTGAAGAAGACGTGATTTTCTACCGAATAAGTAAAATACTGAATATTTTTATGCACGTTTTCCATGAAATATAATTGAATTTTCAGGGGCATGGAAAATCAATGAGAAAATTGCATGCTAATTTAGTAGTCATTTTTTGCAGGGTTTAGATGTTGCAGGCAGCCGAAAATAAGTTCTTTCGCAAGCCGACCCCCTGACATACCCGGATCATTATAGATTTATGCTGCATAACGATTAGTTAAACAACAATAGTTAATTTATCTTTTCGAAACGAGAACGCATTTCGAAATTTTCATTTAAATTTTCATGAGTTAGCACATCTACTGTATGTGTTTCTGGAAAGTAGCAGCCAGTTGGTTTGCTATGTGGGATAAAGCGGAACAGTAGCTAAAGCAGAATTTGGCATGATAAAGTCCATCGGAAAGCCTTGTTTAAATGAGATGCAATCTACGGTTCCTTTAAAAGCGATTCTAGTTGCAATGTCGATGAACGCGAAAATCCCGTGAAATCAGTTTCTCCGATAGATTTACGTAGACTATGCAATATTAATAAGTTTTTTCATACATTGTGATCAGTAAATGGACTTCAACGTCTTTGTACTGTTCATGATGTTTGAGAAATCAGCATAGACGCGAATCGTACCTGACATGCTGATGATTCTGGCTGTGAAGGAAACCGTTGTTCAGAGGTCTATCTGTTAGCGCTACCTATTTATATTCATGGCCTGGAAGCTTGTTTACGTTGGATACAAGTTCGTGTTTGCTCCGACCCTATGCATGGTAGTAAACAAGTTTCCTATAAACGGATTAAGGTTGGTCGAGTGATCAGCTGACAATATTCCAAGTATGCAATGCTCAATCGGTATCAACAATTTTTTCAAAAATAGGGAGTGGTTTCTCAAATAAGGGAGAGTTTTGGCCATTTGGCAAACACACATTCATGCGTTGGCCAACACGAATTTCGCTCGTGTTGACGGAACTATACCTGCACTTAATGGGTAGATTTTGCCGGTTAGGAGATCGTGAGGCTGATATTACCGTGTTGATTCAAGGAAGTTACCTTTTATCCACCGACTGCTAACCGCATAAACTTAATTGGCGCGAATTTTTTCCGTTGATTTTCAATGCCGTCATGCATTTTGATACATGAGCATCGCGAAGGTGGCAATACGTGCAGGATTTATTGACGTCACAAAGTTTCTTTGCCTATTATGAAACTGCACACGGTCATTTCATATTTACAAGAAGAGGTAAACCGTTTAACCAAGGATCATCCTAGGGGGATTAGACATAATAGGTGAACAAGGCATAGCCTACTTTTATTCGTGGCATAGAATTTGGTTCACGTCGACTACAAGGTGGTATTTTCCCCAACTCTATGCATGGTCGTAAACATGTTCCCTGCAAACGGATTTAAGATTTTTGAGGTTATCAGCAGTAATTGTTCCAAGTAGGCAATAACCACTCGCTGTCAACAGTTTTCTCCAAAACTTTGGGGAACCTTCTGCCTAGGGAGAGTTTTTTGGCCATTTGGCACTTCAGTTAGCGATCTAACTCATGAAATGTGTCGAAAATTACGAATGATTGCCAACCTCTCGCAAACCGACACTATTTCTTGAGTCCAACGTCTATGGTAATTGAGTACAAGTTTAAGAGCATTAAAAACATAAAAAATTGTAAAGACCTTGTTGCGCTGTATAGAAAGCCCGATTTGTTTCATAAAATCGTAATATCCCAAAAACGCCAGAAATGGCCTTAATTTAGTAAACTTCGTTTGTTTATGTAGAGAATGTATTCTCCTACCAAAACGTAGTAAATATCAAAGTTCAAATACAGAAATGTCTAATAATATCGTTTCAGTGATGTTTAAAACTACATATCTTTTAATAATTAGTGTGATTTCATATTTGATGGTTTCCCAACTGCCTACATTCTGGGTGTAGATTCCAAAACAGTTTTCCCGCGTTTCGTGTTATCCTTTAAACTTTTGAGTTAAATGAGATGGGGTTCAACAAGGGACGCTGGATTTTGCTTGACTTCACCGATAGGGACTTCGTAGAAACAAAAGCTTTCATAAGGTTCATGCCGTGATTCCAGTCCGTGCCTAATAAGTTTAAATAGATCTGACAGGCGTGGTCGTAAGCATTCCATTTTGTGTTAATAGAGAGAACTTTCCTTCCGTTAAAGTAATCTACACTTTTCTTTGTGTTTCAGATCGGCCTCGAAATGTTTTTGAATACTTCATGATTTTCAGTGTTTCCTCCCGATCGTCCATAAAGAATGATTATGAATTACTTGCCTGTTGAGGACTGTAAAATAAGGTTATTATTGAAGGTATTTATCGCATTAGTGAGAGTTTTGCCGCTCCTTTTCACGAAGATGGTCGTTAAGGTCACATGTGAAGATACATTCAAACACAAAACTTCATTTTCGAGAGAAAGGGCTGTCCATAACGAAGGTCAGCATCAGGTATACCTCCATTCAATAATAATACTTTCGGTAATAGGTTGCCTCTTTAAGAAGTGTTTTATTACTGCACTCCGTTGACGGATCTATGTGTACTTTTCATTTTTGCACGGTGAGACAAAGTAAAAATTTCACACCTTTGGCCGTTTCTTCCACGTTCATACCAATATTTTTCTACCGTAAACGTAAGAACATGCCTTCCTCTATACCTTGAGGCCTTTTCCACTGTTTTTTGCTCGCTTTTTGACTCCATCCTTCGATTATGAATGCACGTCGGAGCGCCCATATAAATGTCGATATTTTGATGAAACTGTTAGTGTTTTGCTTGTTACATTTCTGAATAAGGTATGCGCAGGAACTACGCTATATGAGAAGTAGTATTATATATGTAAAGAACTGGAAATGGCCATCCGTTGGTGATCATTTATTTGACATCATTTAGAATTTTCCAAACGGCGAAACTATTTCAGACCATTTAAACGAAGGAATCCCTATCTGCATTATTACTGCACTTTCGGGCACCAAACTGCACAGATCTTCTAATTTAACACTTAGTACTTCATAAAACATCTAGTTTTTTTAAAAATAGCTTTTGTATTAACAGGTTGACTTCCACGGTTAAAATCGGAAATAAAATATATTTTCAAGTCCGGTTAGATCTGTTTATTAGTACTCTCGCGGGCAAACTACTATCTTTTCAATGAAAAAGCCGCTTAGATGTGTAACCGGAGTCTTGGACATGTGTCAGCTTAGGACATTGAACAAATATATTCCAACGTCCATTTTCGTTCACATATATGGATATTTTACTTGATACAATTACATAAACACAATTTCTGCACAACTGGAGGACATTTCATTGAAGGATGTGAATGAGCAAACAAAATGCGCAACGTTAAAGACGTCCAGAAATTTCCCCATCAATTTCCGTTGTTGGATTTCGTGAGATAGATCACGTACTGTACTTGCACACGCATACGTTGGAAAACACGGATTTCGTTCGTGTTAACTGAAATGTGCTTGCACAAGTTAGGTAGATTTGCAATTTTGAATGTTGCTGTGTTGGTTCACGGCAGTTAACATTTATCCACCGACTGATAACTGCATAAACTGCCTTCCGAGAAAAATGATCACTTAAGTAGCGCGCATTTTTCCGCTGATTTTCAATGTCGTCATGTGTTCTGATACATGAACAGGGCAAAGGCGGCAAAACGTGCAGGATTTATTGACATGATATAGTTTCGTGGCCTATTATGTAACTGCACACGGTCATTGCATTTTTGCAAGAGTAGGTAAAATGTTCAACCAGAGATCGTCCTAGGGGCATTAGACATGATAAGTAAAAAAACACTAGCCTACTTTTATTCGTGGCATAGGAGTTGGTTCACGTCGACTACAAGGTGGTACTTTCCCCAACCCCAAGCATGGAAGTAAACAGGTTCCCTGCAAACGGATTTAAGGTGGTTGAGATTGTCAGCAGATGTTCCAAGTAGGCAATAACCACTCGCTGTCAACAATTTTGTTTCCAATAATGTGGAGTATTTTCTGCCTAGGCAGAGTTTTTGGCCATTTGGCACTTACATGCACACGCATACGTTGGCCAACAGGGATTTCGCTCGTGTTTACTGAACTGCGCTTGCAAACTTTAGATAGATTTTGCAGTAAAAAGACCATGAGGGTGAAGTCTGCAAGTGTCAGTTTCAGTCAAAGTGCACCTGCTTCAGCGGAATGGGCGCGCACCCTTCATAAACGCAAAGTTTTCGGAAAAATAATCCGCCCGTACTAAGAAATATGGACATAATGCCAAAATACATTCTAGTTCAGTTGTCTGACGCAGTACGGGACTCAGTTGTTTGCCCTTGCATTTGTTCCATGGATAATTACCGCACTCTGGCGACCGGTGGAATTATAAACTTAGTGGAAACCAGTTCTTTAACGAGACCGCATCATGGATTTCCCTGACAAGACTATGATTCGCAAATTCAAAATCCAGAACCTGCTACTGACTAGGGGTTTGAAGGTCCTGCATTCTCAAGATCACAGCTGTCACATCGCCCGTCTGGCATAATGGACGACTAAAATGATTTATCGGTTCCTATCCCACGTGACCCATTTGCCACTATAATACAAGTGAGATCCATTCAGTCCGCGCATTGTGTGCGAAAACATGGTGCGTTGGGTGGGGGGCCAAGGACGTGTGTGGCAAGCGTAGAAGTGTTGTCTTAGGTTCTGTCGACCACTACGCCCAATCTTCGCATCAGACAGGTTCTTAAAGTACTCTGATGTCTGAGGGAGAAAACTCTCAACATGACCGGACCAGATGTCGAAGTCTTTTACAGGATCGAATACCAACTTTACAATATTTGACATATCCATTTACTTTCTCGAGAATCCAAGGCTAGAATCCATGAAATTTTTTGGTCTGCTGTAGTTCACAACGTGATCGCGCGTGTTTATGAGCATGGGCAGATTTCGCAGCATTCACGACTGCCTATTCATCACGACGACCACGACGGCAACCCTCACTAACGGTGATTGCAACCCTGGTACCCTACTACGTAGGACAACGTACATGGCACGCGTAGACTGGTCGATAAGCTTTGTCGACCCCGCGTCCCTTCCCGCTCCTCGTCTTTCCAACTTCGTCGAGATCAGGAGGGCGGGGAAGGAGAGAGCGTAGTAAGTGCCGTGCAAGCCTTCCATTGCCCTAAACTAATTTGCGCGCACGTCAGCGTCCATGCGTTAAACGGGCTGTGGGACACAAAAATGAACGTCACCGTCCAGCATGACCGCAAATTCGGGATTGGAATGACTAACTAACGTAGGAGGGTTAGTCTCGGTGAATAGTTGCCGCAAACTCTGGCTGCAGTCTTTGGACTGGCCAGTAACACGAAGAAGCCATTTGCCATGCATCAAACGGCAGCAATGTCAAATAACTGTCCGCGCACACCCACTCAAGGCATGGGCCTGTTCAGTCACATACTTATTCACGACAAAGGAATTAATCACACTCTCGACCCACCAAGACCGCCTTGCACACATGACAGATCTCGCGTCTACAGCAGCGCTCACGATGTTTGAAATTCGGGGTGTAGATTGATTAGCTGAAGTACAGAGGTACGGTCTTGATGAATCCTTGTCGTGGTCCTCGGACTGACCATCAGCACGTAAGAGCGTGACTGAATATAGCATCAACCTCAACGAAAGTGACTATATAAGACTAAATAAAGTCCTGCAAATTTGAACGGCAATATCAAGGCGTATCGAGATCAACGACGAAGTTTCCTGCCAGACAAACAAAGCCGGTCAGATTTTTGGTCGCCCTCAGTCATCAGTTGGGGATCGTTGCCACCTTCCCCTACCCAAACCCCGATTCGAATCTTCATATAAATCGAATGTTCACGCTGACGAGGCCCACGCCATATCGGCGAAATAAACGTGTTATGTAGCTGATACATTCCGAGTACTTATAACAGCGACTTCCTGGGCGACCATTTTACGATGGTTTCTCTGGGTTTGCTGGCGGAAAATGAAGGCATGATCGAGACTACTGTGACATAACTATGACTTCTCTGAAGGACTTTCAAATTTTGACTTTCCAACCCAACAAATTGCTGCAAAACAACTCCCACGCGAAGCTGAAATTTCGTTTGATAACTGCGTGCTCTGTCAACTAGGCCCGTGAAGAGTAAAAATAAATAAAAAAGATAGAAAGGTGAGCTGAAAATTAATTTATTCAAAGGGGGGGACTACATGGGCGGACCTATTCCTGAGCCTGTTCAACCTCTTCTGCGGCCTGTTCAGAGGTGATGGTAGCCTTGGCAGCGACCTCGCCGGTCTCCTCGACAGCTGCGACCTGTTCCTCCTCCGTCGACGACTTCAGTTTCTGGACCTTGGGATCCACAGCGGCGTCCACCTCGGCCTGCTGGATGGGAAGTTCGTCTGGAAAAAAATATGATTGGATCACCTCTGCCTGCCTGTCACCCAATGTGAGTAGATTTGGTCAGTAGGCGTGATCGGAGTCAACTTGTGTTCACTGAAATTCGTTCAGCCCGCGTTGGCTGCATTCAGGCTAAACTGTTCTCTTAACTGAGTTGCCGAAATGCAAGGTTGCTATCAGTGTAGACTGAGACTGAATATAAAGACGTGGAACCCTTGTGGAATTATTAACTCCGACAGAAGCGTTTACGCTCTGCAGTTACAAATAATTTTGCATGATTTTAAATACTCAAATGGAACCTGACGCAGAGTCAAAACTCACCAGACATGTTGAGGATGCTTGTTACGAAGGGACCTTCTCTTCGGAGATTTATCTAATATCATTGCCTATTTATACTGGTGGCATGGCGGTTCGTTTACGTTGATCACAAGGTCGTATTCGCCCCAACTCCATGCACGGTAGTAAAAAATTTACCGATCGGAGGAGGTTAGGTGGTGGAAAGAACCGCGGAATATTTAAAGTACCACATGACCCCTTGATGTCGGGACTTTTTACAAAATGGGGAGTGGCTACCAACTTGACAGAGTTTTTTGGCATCTGACACACAGCCATGCTGGTCACGCTCAAGATTTAAGAGCTAATTAGTGCATGTCCTCTAGAGGAGATGATTTACTGTAAAGGACGAAGTGGTCGCCCAATAAGCAGTTTTTTGGCACGCATCATATATGCCGAGGTTTCACGGAGGAGAGGATCTTGACGGTGATGATTAGCTTATGTAGCTATCTAACTTGCAAGCGTTCATCATGTGATTGCTGTGTGCGGTGTCCAAAAACTATGATGTTGTAAATTGCTATCATTAAAACTACTATTAGACAAAAAGTTAACTTGGAAGTCCTGAAGGGTGAATTGTTTCTGGCTGTGTCTAATTCTGCTGAGAAATCAGGCATCGAAAATATATTTGTAGCCTCCAGAATATCTTTGCTTGCAGTACTGTGTTGGACAAACTAAGAGAAAATTGACCATCGCACGAGGTTATTCCAAGACTCCCTTCTGCGAAACTGTCTTCGCCATTTAACCTAGGATTCTAATATATGACTTTACGTGCAGGGGCCAAGGAATAGGAATCATTATTCGTTTGTGCGATATCGCATTCACTGCGTAATAGGAACTCCGCAATGAGGTTGGAAATGGCCAGTCCACTATCCCATGTTTTTGTCAGAAGAGTGTCTGAAGTACTAGCGGTAAGCACTTGTGACGCAACATCCGTGGGCTATGGGCACGTTTTATCGTAACAACAGACAAATGCATGTTCTACAGTGCGTGACCGATCTCATGAAGTGTTGGCCGAGATTCTGAAATGCGTTTTCGATTAGAAAGGATAACTTAGGTGGGGTTGTAAAATCGATTAGCATAAGGCATAATCCTATAGCATTTCGGACTCGCCAGGATGTCAGCTTTTAAATGCAGATCTTTTTGACCTCCTTCATATACCACACTTAATTAAAAATGACAACTAATATAGCATGCATTTTTCCTCTTGATTTTCGATGGTCATATAAATTCAAATATATTGTGTAGAGAACATGTACAAAACTATGCTCTCTTTTAACCCTTCGGTCGAATCTCGCATTGTCTTCATGTTTTGTGCCCAAAGAAAGTGTATATTGGGGTTTTAAAAAATTCCCTAATTGTGCGATTTTTAAGACCGTGCTATGATCATGCATACAGGACCGCACATGTCCATTTACCAATGATCCTCATGAAATGTACAACACGGTTTGAATGCATTGAGAAATTTCATGAACTCTTTATTGTATCTTCTTAAAGGCATAGAGGAATATATGATTTTCCTTGTGCTTAAAGCATGCACCTTGGAGACTGAAAACGCCAGACGCTAATGCGAATTTATAGGACTATCAAAAATTAATAGGAAACATGCATGCTACACAAGTTGTAATTGTTTACCGAATGTGGTAAATGAAGGAGGTCAAAAAGATCTGCATTTAAAAGCCGACATCCCGGCAAGTCCGAAATGCTATAGGATTATGCTGCATGCTAATCAGTATAACAACCCCACCTAAGTTATCCTTTCTAATCGAAAACGCATTTCAGTATTTCGGCCATTATTTCATGAGATCGGTCACGCACTGTACATTCCGCACTTTAATATCTCTGCATCCTACTGATAGGAGACGCTAAATTGCAGCTTTCTCGTTAAAAGTAGCAATTCGCCAATTTAGCCTCACCTTGAGTAAACCAATAATTTAACGACAAACCCCAAGGTTTCCACTATGATGACGGTTTTAGCTATCTGATTATGAAATTAAGTCTATGACCTCACGCGCATAGGCCATAAACGATGGTTTATTAGCCGGTTGTACGACAATGCATACAACAAGTTTAAATAGTCTTATTTAAGTAACCGAAATTCAGAATAAAGGTTAAAATGGTTAGTTCACTGTCCTTACGTCTTCTGTCGGAGGTGTATCTGAATTGCTGATTGGTAGTCTCTGCGAATAAAAAAATATTGGCTGCAGACGCGTAGGTTCGAGAAATAAGGAAAATACTTGTCCAGAATTCACTTCTTTTATAACTTGGCTTAATTCTGTTGTGTATGCGAGGCGGTTATGTTTATAGGTGGTTAAAGCGGCATGCAATTGACGATGATTGTAACTTATCTTCCAGTTTTGCACCGAATGATCCTTCGGTTTTGGAAATCGTGAAGGGCAGTCTGACAACTCTTCTTGCGCGCAAATATTCATTGTCACCGATGGGGTAAAGCGGGGCTGCCCACTCCCACTTCTGTCATGTTGATGACCGCCTAGCCGGAAGAAGGACCAGATGTCAGCATCTTTTGCAGGATAGAACATCAAGTTTACAATATGCGGCATATGCATTTAAATTCTCCAGGATCCAAGGTCAAAATCCACAAATCTTTTTGATCTCCTGTAGTCCACAACCTGATCGGGCAAGCAAATGAGCATGGGCAGATTCCGCATAAGTAAATCATGGAAAAAACTAAAATCTTCAGCATTCACGATATCCTGAGGTGTGGAGCTGGCCGACTCGCGTAGATGCACCATAAATGCCTCTTCAAGCGACTCTTCTTCTGTGATTTTGCTACCGGAATTCGCCAACAAGGAGTGCAATCAATGCTAAAAGAGCATCCGTTTAAAATGGTATTTAATGAGAAGTCCTCGTTCTGGAATGGCCGGTCTGAAGAAGAGCTGTGAAAACAAAAACAGCAATTTGTAAAGCCAAATTGGTCGTCTTTGCTGAAGCCACGTAGCAGTTGGAAATTCTCAACTTGTCTGATCCATAACATCCATATCGAGGCTGACAACGAAAATTTCCTGCACTGGTCGACCTCGACCGATATCCCGGGACCCAATGTAACATTAACCCAACATCTTCATCTGATGCCCCTATGAACCCCCCCCCCCCATCGCCACCTCCAGAATCAGTCAGCACGACGACAACGACGGCAACCCTCACTAACGATGATTGCAATCCTAATATCCGAATGCCGCCGCCGCCGTTCCCGAAGTCGTCGACCGCCACCGACTCCATCATATCAACCGCGAAGATTGCTCATTGATCAGTACCTGAGTTGTTAATGACAGAGGTCCATCATCTTTATTGATGATTTTGCTGACAATTACTCGGTCATTTAGATCACTGTCACCGTGACTGTTGGTCAGCCGCATCCTTCCCTCCTCTACTGCACTCCATCAGCGCAGCCACCACTACCGGCATAACCACTTCAACCACCTTATCAGCTGCCAATTCTAACACCAACTGTGCATTTCATGCATCAATCTGGTCGCTCATTTGCGATACAAACGAAACAGCGCCAGAAGCACCAACACATACCCATCGCCATTGTCTCAGATGCACAGCCATCGGTCATCCCGGTTTGCGATAGATCATCACAGATTAAATCTCATATCAATCCATCCGCCGCCACCACCTTCCACCACGCACTAACACCTCCTTCATCAGTCAGCACAGCTTCGGAAGAAGCGCGACCCATAGTTCGCTCTCCGTTTGGCCACATTGAGCGGTAGCCATTGCAGCCTGACCTTCAGTCCACCAGTCGGCCAACTACCTCCGTCCTCTCCCGCCTCCGGTCCGCTTGGCTATGTCTGGACACTGGGCCCAGGTGTGGAGGGGGAGAGAATGTGGTAGATGTTGCATGGCTCTATCTTCATCATAAATTAATTCATGCGCAGGTCACCCTGCAGTGGAGCACGCGGTGGACATAATCGGACACGACAGTCGAACTGCCTTAATGGTGTTTGAGAGGTGCTCTCGACTTGTCCTTATGACGCAATTTTGTCCATCTTGTCTGCGAATGTCCTTAGTGGCCTCTCCGTAAAACAGCCAGGTCGGTGTGCTCTCGTCAGTCATTCGTACGATACGGCTGCTCTGTCGTAGTTGGATCTGCTTCAACATCACATAGCTCACCAACATTCCAGTCAAGTCCAGCATCTAGGCATCCGATATCCGCCCCTATCACCTCCTTTTTATATTCCTCTGGAGAGAGCCTAAATGGGGGTGGTTGACTCCGGTGATAATGCAGGAAGGAATACCGGACAAGGGACCGCCATCTCTGGCTTGTTAGTTGTCGTCAGCCAGCCATGCCTGGCGTTCATTGGCTAGACAGGTCGGGTTCAAAACCTAAATGATTCAAACGCAGATTGAGTGTGGCTGACTGACGATGACTGGTAAGACGGAAATCGTCGGCGTTGAAACGCTACCTGTACAGAGTAGTTGGTCATGCGGAGAGGGTGCGATGAACACCGATTTCAGCAGCGATATAAACGGACCAAGTTGTAGAGTTATTACTACGCCACATCGTGAGCAGCTGAAATGCCACATTATCCGCCATTCACGGCCTTGGGACGTTCTCATAAAGTTCTCTGTATCTTATTCTCTCTCGGCCCCATTTAAACTTCAAGGTGAATTATTGTGCATCCGCGGAAATAATCGGCATCCATAGCGCATCTTTAATGGCTTGCGCGAAAGACGAAAAGTCGAAACAAGCGCTTGGCCGAAATCTGTCACGTGACAAGGCGCGCCGACATGCATGCGTGTGACGTTGCCTTCATTACCAAAATTATGCACCAAAAGTAACGAAAAGAAACAATGCGTAGACGCGTGCGTGCAGTCTACCCGGGTGAGTCTCAATGAGAACTTAATTGCTCTGTGTAAACTTCCAGGCAGTAGGCCCCAACGTGCATTCGTTCCGATAACGACTCTCCACATCTCTGGCCGAGCTATCTAATGAGTTATTATGCATTTGCATGCATAACTAAGCCCGTGCCAAAGACCACCTCCTGCAGAATTGAGCGGCAAACGACAAACTGCCGGTCTTTCTGAGGCCACGGCGTTCAGAATACCCGTACTGCTCAAGCCAACTACATGACCGAAGGTTGTTATGTCCTTTCGGCCGAGAGAGGACAAAGAGACACCAAAAATCCTTTTATGAATACGATTAATCGACGTAAGACATGACATGATTTAGATACTTTGGCAGGAAAATATTTTCGATAATTTGAGAAGCCTCCGTAGTCATCAAAAGAGACACCCTTTCGAACCCTATTGATCACAAAATCTAGGCTGCATATTCAGCGTATTTGAAGACACGAGTAGTACTATAACTTTCAGCCTAGTAGTGGGGCACATAAAGAAAGCATGAGGGTGCTTCACCCTTAGTCGAGACAGGGCTCTGGAATAAACTTCCTCTTGGGCCTGTGTAACATATAGTTGTAAAGTTATTCATGTTGCATAAAGGCATCGAGCCCAGGAAAACGCTTTTTCAAAGATATAATTGATAAAAGAAGGGGAGACGTAAATAAACCGCCTTGGCTTATTCGTCAGTCTCCTGAATTTCCATCAAAAATGCATTCCAAAACCTGACTACTCGTTGACTTTTGACCTTCTGCGAGGAAAAAATGCAGATAAAAAGATTAAGTTTTCATGCCACAACGAGTGGCCAAAAAGCGTCTTGTTGGGTTTTCAGTACATACATCATTTCAAAGGCATCTGATCCTTGCAGTCCGTCCACTGTGTGCGAAAACATGGCGTGGTAAGGAAGGCAGTGTTGTGTTCGGCACTCGCAGACGGGCTGTTTATGGCTCTTTCGGCCAGTACGCTGAATTCCGTCTTCAGACAACCCACCGACAATGAGGGTGGAAGAGGAATTGAGGCAAACTCCCAGCGCGAATCGCCTGCCATAAACAATCTGATGTGTTTAACTCTATCACGGCGCAATATAAGCCTCCGCTTGGGAGACCGTCAACTCACAGGCTAACTTGGTCCTCCTCTCAAGAAGAACAGTCAAGCTGCAGCTGTCTCCTTCTACATAAGATACCTATGACACTCCTATTCACCTAGTATCCGTGCAGGATGAGATCCCAACCATTGATGCGCCGTCCAGTCAAGCTTGGCTTCCGTACAGGGACTGGAAAGAGTGAGGTCGAATTTGGAGGCCGATCCTCGCGTCAGACAATATAGTTTCCCTGCTGTAAACGGTCAAACGTGTTTGAAGTCCGAGTAGAATTACCGACAAACGCAAGGGAGACTGCATTGACCACGTCTGGCGTATCAGCCGTCGTCAGTCAGTCATACCCAATCCCGAAGTGTGCAACATCTGGAGCTCGTTTCCACAACCTGTTAGTTAAAAGTTCACTGCCTCTAACTACTGAGACACATGATCAGTTTCCTCTGCCATTGTGAATTCCCGATCGTAATCAACAGGACAACTGGCCCGTGGCTCAGTGGTTAGAGGCGTTGGACTTCTAACTAGCAGTTTGCCAAGGTTGATTCAGCCTAACCGTCATTGGGGCAGTTCGCGACTCGCCGTTGAATAATAAATCCCGTAAGACACAACGGGAAGAGTGACTTCCGTAGAAACGGTCGGTGAGCGCCCCTCTACTATTGTACATTCCCGATCGCAATCAAAAAGACAACGGGCTCGTGGCCCAGTGGTTGAGGCGTGGACTTCTAACAAACAGGTCGTGAGTTCGAGCCTCGGGTGTTCCACACTTCGCGGTTGGTTATGACTGGCTGACAACGGCTAATGGCCATTCCAGTCTCCCTTGTCTTTGTCGTGGATTACATTCTGCCTATGTCATGTGCCGCTGTGCGGCTGCTGGTTGAGCTCGAGAGAGGGAACGCGCAAGGCACAACGGAACGAGTGAGTTCCGTAAAAACAATCGGTGGGCGCCCCTTTGCAGCATTTGAATTCAGCACGATGTTTTAGAAGCTGTGGTTTTGAAGGCCGCAAATTGACTTAGTAACTTGTTCCTTCTCTTCATGTGGCCCCTGAGACACTCCCACCAGGCGTCTTAAATGTGTCTTGACGCCGGACTTACTGTGCTGATTAAGATGGGAGTGCGGTGCGTGCAGCCAAAATCCACAATCATTATAAACTAACTCACGCATAGGTCGGCATCCTGCCTCTATCCCGCTGTGCCGCAAACGACGGACATCGTCAGCAACGACGGTCGAACTTTTGGAGCGTCAAACTGCCGTCTGTTTTGGCCCCCACAATAGCACGCGGCTAAATAACTGTACGAAACTCGCTTGGTGTGTTGCGCAGAAGGGATGTGGAACTTGACCTCGTCCTGTCAGACATCTGCGGCAATCCCCGCCTCCGGTGCTGATTGGTTCGGAACGTGTACAGGCACCTATTGACGAACGACGTAGTGAAACCATTTTTGGAAATCCCGTCCCCGCCCACGCAGCACATTATTTACTTTAAACTATCTGACCTATTTTAATTTCCAAATTAATTTGTAAATTATAAATTAATTATTAATTAATGGGTAATAATAATAAATTTATCGATAATTTAATAATTTTTCTACCCTAGAGTTCAAATCTTCCGTCCTCACATGCGGTAAGCTTACGAATGAGACGGTAAGACGACATTTTAATGTCAAGTCTTCCCACAGCTTTTGGGAGTGCCTTCACACCATAATACAAGAGCCAGCCAATCAATGGATACCACGTGAGTTTCCTCTACCGCACTGTCAACATAATCGTGGCGACTCGCCATTGGCTGATCCCCTCGAGCTTGGTCGATCCGTGACTGCGAGTGACCAATCAACTCGTCTAGGATTTTTCTCTCGAAGTGAATTTGGCCGAATGCAGGCAAATCCCATTAGGGTTTTATAAATACGCGTTACCTTCCCTTTAGACTTGACTTGCAGTTTCCTAATACACTTTTCGTGGCCACTCGCGTTCTCCTTCTCTGCCGCGTTGGTATTGGGGACAAGAATCGTGTGCGCATACGCTCCATGTGACTTCTAAGTACCAGGCTGGGTCACAACACCAGTCATATATCCTCTCGTTTGAAGAGAGATCTGAGGGTGGAGAAGAACACATCTATTGAGTCTGCATTTCGAGTTGAAATCATCGGCCTATGCAATGATTTTATTGCGATTTCCAGACAGTTTAGTCCACTTATTCGTATGGGTGTTTTCTTTATTAATTCGGCTTTTTCACAATAAAATACAATTTCGTAAATTAATTTTAAAAAATGAAGTTCTATTACATAGGTATGTGGCAGATATTGAAGCATCTATACAAAACCACATAGAAATTGGCGGAGAAGTCCGAATCCCACGTCCATGCGGACTACGTCCAAAATGTATGCTGTCCAGTTTGTCTGTTGATACAAGTTGCCGCCGTAGCTAGATCCATTTGTTGTCTGTGATGCCTAAAACTCTTTTGAGACAGAGAAGAAGCGATCTTCGGAATTTAAGTGTTGTGCGTAACGTAGAATGAAATGCCGGTTAATTTCTGCGTCTCACACCTTAAAGGCTGTGTCGCTGTTATGTCTAACACTCATCTATGATGTGTATGAAGCGACAGTGGATCGAATTCCGAGTAGGCTGATGGTTGTTTTTACGCTGGCGTAATGGTTAGATGATTCCAGGACAAGCATCGTCCGAAAAGGTATTAGCGCACTGCATTTTGCCATGCTTCTGACACAGAGTTCTGATGACTGTCTTCGCTGTCAGCCCGCTATTTTCGAAAAAGTTTCCCAAACTAGCATTCCAACTGGCCCCCTGGGATCTGGTGTCAGTTGTCTGCCTGTGCTGATTCAATATTTCTACATTATATTTCTATAAATACTTGCTACTTAATACAATGAGGTAACATGATACGTCTGTGCCAAATGCCGATTAGCCATTATTCGTCGCATTAAGCAAGTCTCGATCCAAATTTTCACCGTCAAAACTTTGACTTCGTGTGAATTTGCCTTTAATTTCCGGGAGGCAAACCCCCTATCTTTCGGCCTCGAAGTTTGAATAACTCTCCCGATCACAATGTATCAGTTTCAATAGAGTAACCGCATAACTTTCATAATTGTAAAGTCAAAACTAGCATTGTTCGACTGTAAGGTCAGTGTACGTTCTGGACCAGACGACGGGCACATTACTATTCTCAGTTTTTCGCTTCGTTGTTTCTCCAACGTGATTGGTAGCATTTTCTTCAGTTTGAATGATGCCGGATAGAGCGTCGCATCCGACGGTTTCTACCGTGTGCTCCACAGAAAGTTGAAAGCAGGCACCGTGGCATACGCGTGAATTAATCTACAATGAGCGTAGACTTGCGCAGCATTTACCACACTCTTTCCTCTTCACCCACCTTAACCCGATGTCGAGACAGAGTCGAGAAGATCGGAGGCAAGGAGGGCGTAGAACGATGGCGCGGCCGAGCCTGAACCTTGGCGCTTCATTCCACACCCACCCCCCGGGTCCACAAAAAAAACTTGACTAGGATTTCGACCAACAGCAGAACCACAACAGGTCAGAAAGGTGACTACTATGCGCACGACCTGTATACCCAGCGAGAGCGCAAGCGCCTCTACCGGCAGGGAAGCAGGTGTCGGAGAACTGTCAGCGCACACCAGGCTGCGAGTGCCATGGTTTGCTGATTCTGGCAAAGCAGAGGCCTACAGATCCTTAGGCCCAGAAGGGTGTCAGGTGCCCCTGCATTTAGCGTGAGCAACATCAGCAAGTAAGACATTCGCCGCAAGACTCGGCTCATCAGCCCGTCCCTCAGTCTGCCTAGCTACTGGTGAAACAGCAAACTGGACATTAAACACTGGAGGGGCTATTAGCCCCATTGACCTAGCTGATCGTTCGTGTTTACGTCAAATAGACTTCAAAAGTCGGCGAAACGCGTACTCTGAATACGGCCAATGTATTTACTACCAATGTGCCCGATTTTACATAGATATCCAGACCACGTATTACTTGCCATATCGCTTTGCGTGCTCTAGAAAGAAGTCGCAACAGCCAAAAATTTTAAATTGTATCGGACTATTCTGCCAGGCTTGGAAGTATTACTTATAATGGTACCGATATCTGACTACACGAATGGCCGTACCAGTGTCCCAAGGTGTCTCATAAGCAACGTAACTACGTCTTGTTTCTCTTTTCTCTGGTTTTTTTGCATATCAAGTCAATGATAACTTCTCATTGGAGTGCATGTTACCTGTCTGATCATCCTCACGACTGACGACTCATCATCATCAACTCACGAAATATTGGCGTTTATATTCAGCATTGATAACGGACAAAGTATATCCATTTAGCATTTTATGGAACAGACAACCCTTGTCGAGTTGCTTCTACCAGAGACTGGAAGTGCTTTAGCTAACTGCGCACGTACCGAATATTCCTGCGAAGAGTATTTTTTAGAAGAAGGACGGAAGGATGAGCTAAGAGGCAATTTATTCAAAGGGGGGACTACATGGGTTGGCCTATTCCTGCGCCTGTTCGACATCCTCTGTGGCCTGTTCAGAGGTGATGGTCGCCTTGGCAGCGACCTCGGTGGTCTCCTCTGCAGCCGCGACCTGTTCCTCCGTCGGCGACGACTTCGGTTTCTGGACCTTGGGATCCACAGCGGCGTCCACCTCGGCCTGCTGGATGGGAAGTTCGTCTGAAGAAAATATGATTGGCTGAATAGAAAACTTGGAGCAATATCGATTCACAGACAATATAAACCCTCGATATTTCCTAAACGGAGGAGAGTTTATCCTGTGCATCTGAAGACGTGTCATTCGCGCAAATGCGTACGAACAGGCTTCTCAAAAGGCCGGTGGACGATTTTTTGTCCAGAATGTTTTCATCACACTGACGCTCATCGTGAAATGCATCAATTCCTAAGCGTGGTCAGGGTCAATATCTTTCCATTGAAATTTCGTCGACTTGGGCTACTCTGAAAGTTCTCTCCCCTTTGAATATAAGTTGCGTATTTGTAAGTTTGAGGGTGAGGTCATGACTTCTTAGAACAATGTCAGAAAGGAACGTTGTGAATAATTTTGGACGCTTGGTCCCCGTGATCACAAAACCACTGAAAATCTGTAACTCCGAAAGTTGCATGAACATTATTCATTATCAATTAATTCCAGACCAATATAGGGAATTGAAGTCATCAATATATATATACAGCGGAACCGGGTTAAATGAATTCCTGTTTTTAGAGGGTGAATGTATAGCGGAAACTCACCGGACATATTGAGGATTCTGGTTGGGAAGTAACCTTACTTTCAGAGCTCTATCCGTTAAAATGGCTTATATATATATTGGTGGATTACCAGTCAGTTTACGTCGCCTGCAGGGTCATGTTCGTTCCGGCTTTATGCATGATAGTAAACAAGTCTCCTACGAGAGATTTTGGGTGGTCGTGTGATCAACATATTTTTCTACAACAGTGATACTCCACGAAGTTTATATTTTTTTGAAAGTAGGGTGTGACTTCAAAACAAACGGGGATTTTTGTCATTTGGCACACATGCGCTGGTTGACACGACTATAGCTCGTGTTAATTGAAGTAAGCTTGCCACGATCAGCAAACCACGACCCTCGAAGCCCGGTGTGCGTTGGCACTTCGCTGGCACCTGGGTTTTTGTCGGTAAATGCGTTTGCGTTCCCGCTGGGTATACAGGTTGTGTGAATGATTGTAAAGTCATCCACGTCGTCTGGCTAAACCGTTGTGGTGCTGTTTTTGGTTTACATCCTGGTCACGTATTTGTTATGCAACAGGCGGTGGGTGGCACGTCTAGGTGCGGGTTCGACCGTGTCAACCGTCGCGTTCTCTCCCGCTTCCGGTCTTTTTGACTATGTCTTAACACCGGACCAAGCTGGGGGAGGAGGAGGAGTTGAGAGTGGGGTAGATGCCTGACAAGTCCTTTTCTCCCTATAAACCATTTTAAGCGCAAGTTACCGTGCCTGCTTCAGATTGTTCTGGGGCGCACGGCGGTCGAACTACCAAGCCAGAAAAGAGCGATGAGACTTCGTGTTGGGCATGATCATGATGGGGAAGTTTTCCAGCGTTTCTTCGCAGTGGCTCCTATTTTGCCCTTCAGATGTCCCTTTGACTGCGATATTCCGGATTTGGCAAACGCAATAATCTTATTTCGACACGACTGCGTAAAACCCGGCGATATCGGTGGCATTCGAACCACCGTCAGCAAGGGAAAAGTTTAAGGGCAATCAGCGCACTAACCCCCTGAGCTACGAGGCCCCAACGTGAGCCTTGAGGCTTATTTCATTTGGGTCAAGTAACCCCACCAGCCTACTATGACATATGGAACGCCCCACATTTGATGTGATAGGCTGACTGCCCAATCGAAATTTCATAATTTGTTGAAACTCATGTAACTACTAAGTGATTTGGCAAACTTTGGCAAGGTCAAACGCCAAAACTGGTGAGAATGATGAACGCTTTCCTGCTCGTGCGCCGTTAAAATCTTTGTGACCTCCAACACACCTTGTAGGCTGAGATACTGTTGAGCTAACCTCAGAGAAAACAATTCTTTCTTTACTGAGGCGTTCTTAGCCGTTCGATCTTAGGTCCCAGTAGAGCTTCTTAGTACTTTGAGCGGTAACGCACTCACTAGCATTAAATGATCCGGATTGAAACAATCGAAATATAGTACCAAACTCAGAAAGTACCATTCTATTGCCACGTTTCTGTCAGGTGACTCAAGTGGGACACATTTGGCTCTCGTAATCTCCCCTGACCTTCCTTTAGGTTACAATAACGCGTTGCTTATTGCCATTCACTGTGTCATCACATTCGTTGATTGCGGACCCATAACTCCGAGAGACGTTTTAAATAACCATCCTGAACATCGCACTTGCGGAATTTTTCATTCTTTAGATCTCAGTCATCAAAGTTCAAAACAAATATGATGGTTGACCAGAACGCTGTAATATTTAAGCAAGCTGTTAAATCCTCTGCCTGAAATTTGCCCTCAGTTATATACATTCCTACCCGCCTATTGCACATAATTTGAACTTTTGTCAGTCCTTCATTCTCCCATTCTCTGAGACCCGGAATTTATAGTTTGACTGCAATGATTTAGAGGCTTTACGGCATGTATGATAAAATGCCTTATATTTATTACTATAGGATCCAACGCGTTGTTCGGGTATCATGAGGTGTCACTACTCGTTGTTCGACGAAAGTTCCCTGTCCAACTTTTACTGTTGAAGTTTTGATTCTGTAATACCGCTATCCGTATCAAACTACAGGTAAGAAGCCTTGATTGTAACCGGAAAGCCGTCAAGGCAGAAAGGGGATATTGTTCCGTACTGACCGAAAAAAACTCCACTCTACTTTTCGAGGATGGATTTGTGGCTCATTCACCCGCCGTCGCAGTAAACTCTGTTAAAGTGAAAGCGACTACAACTTTGGCTGAGCAATGGGAAAAAAAGTGCAGGTTATTGTTTCAACGACAAGGAGGAAACTAGACCCGCTCACACCACAGAGGCTGGCCAGAGCAAATTACTGCCCTGAGGACCCACATTGGAAGCGTGGTTTTCAAATACCAGTTGTTCATACTGACCCAACTGCGAAAAACTCGGCGCCTCAGTGGGATTCGAATCCGCGCAGTAAGGGGAAAGGCTTATTACGGCCAACGCTCTAACCACCTGATCTACGAGGCCCCGCCGGACGACGCGAGTTTTATCACACTCGGGTCAAAATATCAATGAAATACCAGTTGGACTGATCGGCGCGCCGTATTCGACGCGACGTACGGGGTTCTGCGTTACCAATTCCGCTGAAGTAAAGATACCTTGACAGCTGTGAGCCTTTTGGGGAAAGGACAAGGGCTGCCTTGCGCATCTACCGGCAAGGAACCAGGTGCCAAAGAGCTGTCAGAGCAAGCTAGTCTGTGAGAGTCATGGTTTGGTTTATCATGAAATACCAGACGCACACAGTCCGTAAGGTCCCGCCAGTACTATAACGACGAAGATGTCGATAGACTAGGCGCAGGGCCAGCGACTGGAAAGTGCACTTTTTGATGCTGAGGCGGACACTTGTAGCATCAGTCGCGCTTCCTCTCTCTCTTCAGATGACAAATGAATATCAAGGGTGCCAAAGATGGACTCGGGTGTGCAGGCCCAAAGGAACCATTGAGCCGGACTCTCACCGCTAGAGTCGCTTAGTCTACATTCACACATTACTGACTACGAGAGCAGAGTTATCCAGCCAGTTGGCAAGGCTTCAAGCCACATCTATAAGCTCGTCATGATATATTCCATTGCACCAGATTTATAACAATGAGGGATGCAATGGCTTTCTGCGGGAGTTGATTTCTTACTGTGTATACTAGGGCTGTTCGAGACGCACTTTACGCACCAGGCCACACCAAAATCATGCTTCCCATTAAAGTAGTGTGTAAACCTTCTTACCTCGACGTTTCACGTGCATACCGTCCGGGAGACCTGGGGTGTTGTGCGTCGCGTATGCGCGTATTGTACAGTGGGTTCATGTGTGGCCTAGTTGTGTGTGGATGCTGGACGGTGACTTCTGACCGGTGGCTTTCATGAATGCCGACAGAGGCGAATAGGTGAGTTCCAAGAAACAGTTCAGAAGAGGATGCGATCCCTGGAACAGGAATTTTATTGGCCGGACGTTTCAGATACTCACCTGAGCCCATCATCAGAGACAGTCGGAGCCAAGGGCCTGCAAAGTCTACCAGGGCCTAAGGGGCAGACCTTTACGTCGATGAGACATCGGTTTGATCGGGCGTCCCCCCTAGTCTGGGTCAGCCATCACCCCCACCTCTCATGCCAGTCACCACTACCCCTTTAGGACCAATCAAATGGCCAAATACAGCATAGTCGTCCAGACGCGACACATTTGTATTTTGTAGCGTAAAAATCGAAAGTACGCGTTTCTAGACTGCTAACAGGGCCGCATCATCAGGAAGCCGAGTTTGTGAAAAAACTAAATGGCTCGTCTACGCGTGCCACACACGACCCACCTTATTAAATTTTTACCAGGTTTTCACGGAAATGGGTGCTCGCGTCTTAGGTTCTTGGGGGTACCATGATGGGCACATTAAGATTCGGCCACTGAGCTCGGCTCTCAGTACTCAAGCCGACTATTCTGCATGCATACAGTCATGACCACAAGGGCAGAGTTGTCCGGTCAGGTGGCAAGACTTCAAGCCGCAACGATTTTTCGTCCGAGACGGTAAACTAATTGGGCGCAATGACTGACAAAGCTAAACAAGCCGTCTGCGAATGCCACCCATGGCCTAGCCACACCGAGACCATGCTTCCCACTAAAGTAACATGTTCATCTTCTCGCCTGCGATGTTTCACACGCCATACCGGCGCTGGTAAAGTGAATTGCATGCACGCTGTAGAGGTAATGCACACGCGCGTACAGCAAAGTAGATTCATGTGTTGTGCGCGAAATGGTTTTAGTGGGGTTTGGTCTGTGCCGTCTGACGGAAGACTCTCGTAAATACCGAAACGACCCTTGCGGTGTCTAAATATCCTGGGACAGCTAAGTTGAAAGGAATTTATGTTCGCATCTCTGTCCCACATAATGACTCTAGCAGGACAAAAACCCCGTACATCCTCAATTCTATGTCAATGATGATGCCCCGAGGGTGTCCGGTGTCGTCATGTTTCCCTAAATCCCACTCCCAGTGTGCTTGAATTTGTTCGCTGACGTGATTCGTGTTCCATCGACCTTAATTCCGGTTTCGTTGAAGCCATTAGATGATGACGGCTCGTGCATTAACACTGCCTTTTCCACGCTGATAGTCAGACCAGCGTTGGGGACGCCGTAGGCGAAGTGATCCACGCCCTCCTATGTCTCCCCTCTCCTTGTGGGTTCGACAAGCAGGCCACCGCGAGTAGGAGGTCGTGGACAGTGACCTTGGAGGCATTTGAGGATGCTTGCATACGACGCAGGTCGAGCGGTTGGTCCGTAGGTTCGGCCAGCAATGTTGATGCCCAGTCGCTACGCACGGTAGGCGTCCATTGACATAACGGAGAACATGGGATTGAGTGGGATGGGAGCGGATAAAAAGTCCTGCTTTGTCTGTTATGTTCCTCAACTTCCTGTCTTGTTATTTACG
This sequence comes from Spirometra erinaceieuropaei, assembly GCA_902702965.1. NCBI lineage: Eukaryota > Metazoa > Platyhelminthes > Cestoda > Diphyllobothriidea > Diphyllobothriidae > Spirometra > Spirometra erinaceieuropaei. The sequence continues at coordinate 177,643 of CACRXP010000702.1, read as the reverse complement.
GAAATCGTCCCAGGCACGCAAATTCAAGCAAGATTCTCCGGAATGTATCCCATGCCACAATGTTGGCGGCCTTTGTCAAACCCACGAAGACTGGCCGCCAGCTGCTGGCATATGGTTGACGAATCGCACAAATCGGGCTCTGAGTTCCACAGCGCTTCCGGAATCCACGTCGGTGCCTCCTCTTCTTTTGCTTGTCTTTGTCTTCCTGAGATGTCTTACTTTTACATTCGGCGTTCTTCAAATCTTAAAAAACTCTTCATGTGCAAGTTCGGAGGTAAGATTCACGGTCCTCTTTGAAGTAGCACCGTCAAAAATACCACCCCTCTTCGAATAACGGAGAAGAAGACTGATTGGTTCAGGAAAGTTTTGAAATTTTATTTTCAAAATAAAGCATTCCTCTCTCTCAAAAAAGGAAAACTTATTCCTTATTGATTCAAGCGATCATGCGCATTGTTGGAAGTCCATGTTTTGAGATTACTAATCGACCTTGGGTTATTTTTCGTAGCTGCATAATGGGGAGCAAAGATTAATTTATCTCGGGCATTCACCGCATGCCTAGACCGTCCGTTTGCTTATTCAAGTCAAAGACATCTAATGTTGCTGACACGAATGCTCGAACCCAAACGCGCGTGGTCAGCTATCGTCCGGGTCATCGTAGTTCGCTATAATCTAAGTTCGCAATTGCTAGGAGAAATCTTAAAACAAGAAAGGTCATCGGTTGGTTAAGGTTTCGGCCTCAAACGAGAATATAGTCTATAATCACGCCACGAATAGCCATCATCAGAGTTGCAATTCTGGCCGTTAACTGATTAAACCGTCTTCTGCCTGCTGCTTCGACTCGTTGCTGCTGTCACCTTTGAGAAAGACGTCGACTAACGCACAACTGTCAGCCAAGTGTTCTCACTCTGGTTCTAAAACCTACCTAAGACTTGAATATGTATCACTACCCTCCGGTTATTCCGTCATGGCCAGTCGTAAGTGAACTTACGCCTTTTCTGGTGGATACCTGGGGGATCTCAAGCCTAAAAATAATCCCAAGCTTAAACACCTTCTTTTCAAATCTGGAATTTTAGAGATACCTAATGTCGTCTAAAGTGTTAATATATAAATAACTTATCTGCAATGTCTCTGTACGTAGTCAGTAGTTTGTCCGTAGTGGTATTAATCGGCTGATGTTTTGATCAGCTGGGACTACGGGGTCCCCTGTCACGTAACGCTGGAATTAAAATTCACCTGGACAGCGGACTCCATGGTTTTTGACTGCTTATATGGTATTTGACCATCTGATTAGTACTAAAGGAGTAGTAGTGGCTGGCCTGGGGGGGGGGGTGATGTTTGACCCCGGCAGTATGTTTTTGTTATAGTCCTTTATATAAGACACCGTCTGAAAACACTTACCGATGGAGTGAGTGTTTTCGCTTTCGTTATCATGCGGATGGTCCTTTTCTTGCATGTAAAGCCCCATTCAACTATAAATATTTCTCCTATAATTTACCGTTTTATTGAGGGATTCATGAGTGCTTTTGATTTTTGTTTGGCAAATCCGGAACAATGGACACTATTGTCCGTTTCTTTTACGCTACTGAAACATACTGATATTTTGTTACGCCATACTGCGTCAATATTCGCTAATTTACCCTACTTAGAGGCCGACACTGATGACTGCGAGTGCATAACAAAGTGACCATATGCATACTGAAATGCTGCTAATTACTAACTTACAAATAGTGTGGAGAGAGAAATTTTACAATTATTTAAACTGCGCAGTCACTCAGATGGCACCACACAACACTATATAAGTCCTATGAGAAAGGAACAAGTTCGCCGTCCATGTGAATTAGAAGCGCTTTTGGTGCGCATAAAGAACGCTATCGCATTAATGCAACTCCGGCTCAAACCGACGGCTCTTCAGCGTAAACGTCTGTCCTTTTGGTTCTGGTAGACTTTAGTGCTGTCCTCGCGGAGTTCTGGGGTCCATCCAATCCTTGTTTTTTAGCTGGTAGAGAGGACGAGGGCAAGCTCGCACCCCCACTTATGCCGGATGAGGTCAGTATGCCGGTTCATTTAATCGGCACCCAAAACGACAACTTAAGTGAAGTCCTTCGCTTTTCAGACTAACGGAGCCTAGCATGATTCCTGCTTGCTGGTCGAGGATGTCATCAAACAGCCCGTTACATGTCCAATGTAGGTAATTGGCACCGCAAGAGCAACGGTTACTCCAACGGTGGCAGATCGCACGGCTTGCTCGCAGGATAGAGAACTTGTCAGATATTCTAAACAGGAAGAAACGCCCAAACTATCCTGAGTAAGTAATGGGACACGAAAAGGTCGTCCCTGTTCCCTTCAGACAGAACATCGGGGCTCATTTTTGAAAGATTACATGAATTAAACTAAGATATCACATTTGATGATTTGTCAAACAGCATTGGGAATTATTGCATATGAAATCACATGAATTACCTGATATTTATCAGTGACAATGTACTTTCATAAAGCAACACTTTGGAGTTAGTAGGAGGGAACATTTTCCGGGGTCATCAGTTAATGTTTACATCAGTTAAGCGGTTAAAGTGCAACCTTTGACAACACGTTAACCCATTGGGAATCACAACATGACGAGTACATGTAATGACTGTGGCCATTCCCCAAACTTTACTAAGAGGTTTGTTCAGATGAACGTTATTGTCTCCGTAGTAAACTTGAACGAACGTAGGGTACAGCACATAAACGGGAAGCGCATGCACTTTCTCAAATGTAAACGTTTGGACACCGTGGCCAAACAGTTTGTCACAGGGACTTTCCAAATGTCCTGATCGTTAGTGTTTAGTAGTCCACGTGACTCGACACAAAGGAGCTATTTTCCTTAGCTCCTTGGGTAGGAATTAAAAAGTTAAAAGAAATTGGAATAAAATTATTCTAGTTCGTATATCTGGTAATCTTGCTGACGGCAATCACCGCCAGGGGAGTTTCCGTTTCAGGGTCCCTTGACCTCCTCGGCCAGCCGCACCACATGCCCCGATCGGAAGCCTAAAGACTGAACACGAGTAGGTCGATCGCTTCCACATGTACTGGGATTGGCTGATTTGTCGTCTATCTTTGTCAGCGCTACTCAATTAGTGATTGGCGGTTGCCATCTTGCCGCACACGTCGCAAAATTCAGTTTTTGCGTTCTGTGTGAGTGCGTTCCCCAGGAGGTCTAATTGAGCAGAAAATCAGCCGATTTAAATAAAGAATCCCCCCAGTTTAAGATTCGGCAAAAATATTATGCAGGAACCCGTCGCTATTATTGGAAGTCTGCAGAAGGGCGATAAATGGCCCGGTTGGCTAAACCGAGATATCAGTAGTATATGTTTGGGCACTGTTCCGACAATGAATTTGGCGACAGAAAAATCTAAGTATTGACCCGTGTCGGAAACTAGAATAGTTTTATGCGAAAGCGTTCTTTTACATATCATATATACAATTTTAGATTTGGTGGCATAAGCATCGAAAGTACGTGTTTGGAAACTGCCAGCGAGGTCGCATCAACAGGTGACCAGGACGTAACTTGAGGTATTTAATGGACTAGTCATCATAATAAAATATTTGTCAGATTCTTGGGTGTCTCACATAACAATCGTTCTACGAACGAGTTGCTTCGGTGCAGCGTTCGCCCAAATCGGGAAAAGCATGGATAATACGCCCAAGCCACTAACGGCTGATTTAAATAAACTCTGCGGGGGCTTTACATCCCTTTGGTTACACGTTCTTTACAGGGTTAATAAATCCCCTCACGAATCAACATCCAGCATTGGAAACATTAGGCTCAAGGGGAGACGAAAATGGCCATGTCCAACCTCAAAGTTGAATAGATGGGAGCACACCAATCCTCACGTGAGTATCCCGCTGGGTGTCTGTTCGCTGAAAAAATGAGGCTGTAGATGACATTAAGCTTGAGAGAGGAAGAGGAATAAGATACGATTATTGAACAAGAAGTCTATCGGTCTCACTCTAAACCCATCACCAAAGAAGTCACTGGTAAGGGTAGTGTAGGCGCACAGACTGCAGTATGTATAGTACGCAGCTGTCGTGGGACCACATTGATTTATAATTAGCAGCTCTTGTGATTATAGCTGGGGTCGTAACTAAGGCAATGATGGCTCGTCAGTCCGCGTCCGAGACGTTAATTGCCGCGATTTTATCATCGTGTTGGATCTTGGCGTGATGATTACTCGGCCGTTTAGTTCCGCTGTCACCGCGATTGTTGCCTACTCGCGCTCTCCCCACGTGATCGGCTTCCCTGCCCAGGAAAAGTCTCAGCGCACGATACGACGGCGGGAGGTCACTGCGCTTGTAAATAGATTGCGGATTTGGGAACCCCTGACTATAGCAGCTCCCGACTCACACGGTTGGCACTCCTTACGAAGACTTCGGCGTGCTGAAATTCGAAAATATGGCCGGGCCCCGTGGAAATGGGCCGCCACTTGAGAGCTAGCGTCTCCCTTCCTCACTGCTGCTGCATGCTCGGCAATTCGCGTACGGGGTAATCTCCCAGTTTCTCCGACGTAGTTGCTCTGTCCGCAACTGCACCAGATCCAGTAAACGACTCCAGACGTTCCCTGCTGTGGCAGTGGGTCTTTCGGCCTCATGGCCTGACGCCTAATCGTTGCTTCCGGCCTCTATGCAAACCCAAATCCAAGTGAAATGAGAAGGCGGCTGACGAACTCTGAGACGTTCTTCACGTACAGAAGCGCCCCCCAAAATTTGGGGCCGGTTGGATTTAGTTTCCGGTTTCGTCTGTGTACGCATTGGTGGAGAAAGTTGCGCGGGTAGCCATTGGCTCTCAGTACGCGTCGAAGATTTTGCAATTCAGCAACCGTGTCTTCCATTTCACTGCAGTGCATCTCAAAGCGCCGGTATAGCGCCCTTACGCAATTGCGTTTGTGATCGATCAGGTGGTTACTAATAAAAGGCAATACTTGCGTTGTATTTTTCACTTTCCTGAACACTTTGGTCCTTAGGTCACCGCAATCTTTATGACATACGAGGACATCCAGAAAGGCCAGCTGGTTGTTCTCTTCCTCTTCATCGCATGTCCGCGAAGACGACGTTGATACGTTCTTTGGATATTAACACCTGATCCCGTTCGATTATGACGAAGGTATTATCCACATAGTGAGCTCAGAATTTCGGTCTGAAGGGTTGGAAAACAAGCGACTCCAACCGTTTTAGGGCCGCCTCCGCTATAAGTCTCGAACTAGATGAAACCATTGGCGAGTCTTCACCTGCTCGCAGATCGTTACGTCGGACGTAAAGAACGTCACGAAACAGAACTCCAGAACCTAGATGACTTGGGCGTGTCTTATATGATTGTACGTTTCATCGTATCTGGCCTTCAGGGGAATTTCAATGGTCTCAACCATCACATCCTGTAGAATAGAAATACAAAGTGACGTGGCATCAAAGAATAACATGACGTCGCTCGTCAGGAGACTTACCAAGAATTGTGCTGACGAACTCACCGTGGTGTTCCAATCGGAGTTCAGTAATTTGAGACCTCTAAGCAGCCACTTTGCCAGTTCGCAGGTTGGAGTGCTTTTTAGTGATGCGATTCACGAAATGCTTTGGCGCTGGGTGTAATTGGTTGGTGACGGCGAACAGACCAGAACTGTCCATTCCAGAGTCTTTTCATCTATTTCGGCATTTTGTCTCAGTGGCCGGTCTGATTACTTTGAGCACAGAGCAACGCTTTAAAGAAGGTTTCCGTAAAACAACTGCAAAACCTAAGCTTCGAATATCAGTTCCCGTCTGCCGGATAATGCTGTAATGATAACCGTCCCATTTGGCATAGATTTTACCGTTGGTTACCGTACTAATTTTTTCAGTGACATTTATGGTTTTCAAGTTTTTGCCTCAAAATATTATTTCTCCGATATGGCTTTGTTGCGAGTTTAAAATAACTTTTTAACGGAAACGCTGATCCAACGACAGTCTCCATCGTTTTCACTCTTATATCGCAGAAAAAAGATATGCATTACAAAAAACACGAACTAGGGCCAATTTTACAAATGGACACGGCACTTTTGACTGCTAAAAATTATCGCAACTTACTACACCTAGAAGTCATAGTCGCTGGTTACTCACAACCTGTCTTTTATTCCCCCTTTGGCGAAGACAGAAATATTTTAAGCATTTGAAATGTAAACGTACATTAAAACAACCCGCATTCGATGATGTAAGACTTACCTACTGATTGCATATTTGGTTCGGGAATGTGAACATTCTTCACGACTGTTGATGCAAGCACGAGCTGGGGGAGAAAGTACATTAATGCAGTGTTTCCAAGCATATGTCGTTTTATGGCGCACATACACTTAGTGCCCTGACACAGGAAATATGCCTAAAGTTACGAATGATTGCCAATCACTCGCAAACCGACAACGTTTAATGAATCCAATATCTATAATAAGTAAGTATACGTTAAAATATTAAAACTATAAAAGAAATATTAAAGGCAATGCTGCGTTGTTTACAAATTCAGATTTATTTCGAAAAGCGCAATATCCCGAAAACGTCCGAAATGGCCGTAATTTAGAAAACTTCGTTTTTAGATGTATAGAATGTATTCTCATGCAAAAAACGTAGTACATATGAAAGTAGACATAAAATAATGTGTATTAATAATGTTTTAACGAAGTTTACATCTACATATCACTTAATAATTAGTTTGATTTCATATATGACGGTTTGTCAACTGCCTAGATTCAGAGTGTAGATTTCAAAACAGTTTTCCAGTGATTTGTGTTATTTTTGACTAGTTTGAAGTAAATGGGATGGGGTTCAATAAGAGAAGCTGGAGTTTGCTTGATTTCACCTATTGGAACAAAAGTTTTTATAAGGTGACATGCTGTCAGGCCGGTTGGTGCCTAACAAATTCAAATAGAATTGACAGGCGCGATCGTAAACATACCATTTTGTGTCTATAGAGAGAATTTTTCATCATCTAAATTAATTTACACTTTTCGTTAGTTTTGGATTACGTTGAGTTTTAGATCGGCCTCAAAATATTGCTAAATACATCATGATTTTCAGTGTATTCCCCCGATCGCCCATAAAGACTGATTCTGTATTACCTGTCTGTTGAGAACTTTAAAATAAGATTATTCTTGAAGGCATCTACCGAATTAATGAGTCTTTGGGCGCTCCTTTTCAAGAAGTTGGTCGTTTGGGTCACAGGTGAAGACTCATTCAAACATCAAACTTCGTTTTCGAAAAAAATGGCTGTCTACAATGAAAGTCAGCAACGAATATGCCTTTGATCAATAAGAAAACTTTTCATAATAATTTACATCTTTAAGAAGTTTTTTATTACTGCAATCTGCTGATGGATCTCTGTGTATTTTTCATTTTCGCCCTGTGAGCCCAAGCAAAAATGTGACACTTTTGGCCATTTCTTTCACGTTCCTTAAAAATACTATTGTTCATCTACCGTAAACGTAAAAACATGCCTTTCTGTAAATACTGAGGTCATTTTCACTGTTTTCGCTCTCTTTTAGACTCCATTCTTCGATTATGAATGCATGGCAGAGCACCCATATCAATACTGATATTTTGATGAGTCCACCAATGTTTTTTCTCGTTCTATTTATAACGCATGCACAGAAACTAAACTCCCCGACAAGTAGGGAATATTGAATTCAGTAAAGAATGGAGGATGTGGATTTGAAGAGGACAGCGAAGGAACACGCGCTTGGCACCTTGAGCTGGCGATGAGTATGACTGCATCCAGCATGAACATCACGGCAGACTGTGATTGGTGGGAAGATGCTAGGCAGTCCAGCCGTCTGTGCGTGAGATCCACCAGAAGCATCCAACTGCCACCTCCCATACAAGTGAGGAGATGTGCGACTCGGTTCTGTCTCCATGCGCCTCCTCTGCTGCATACGTGATCCGAGTCCGAGACTATCACTTCGCGTCAAGCACTATGGCTTGGAGGGCTGCTGACTGACGCTCTAACTCAGTCCACGAAGTCTGCACAGTTGTATGGGTTACGTGTTAGATGCGCTGGATCAACACGGGGGCCACAACGGATTCTGGCAGGCGTTATCTGTGCGCAATAACAAATTCCAACATGCTGGGAGTGCGCTGGCAGTTCCTGTTGTCGACAGGCGTCGCACAACTGGGATCACTGTCACGCCCTCCATTGTTTTGGCGGTCAAAATCCTGGTCATTTATTGTGTGGACCAGAGGGTGCGGAGTGGTGCGCCAAGGCGAGGATCTGTCCGAGCCATCCACCTGCGGCCTCCCTCGTCTCCGGTTTTCTTGACTCTGTCTTGACACCGGACTCAGGCGAGGGAGGAGAAGAGAGTGTAGGTAGATGCAGCGCAAGTCCACTGGCACCATAAACCCCTGCGCAAGTCACTGTCCCTGCTCCCACAATCACCTGTTTAGGGGCCTGTGGTGGACATCGTCGGATGCGACGGTCAAACTATCGTATGTGTGTGCGTGTGGAGTGGCGGACTTGTTGACTGAGAGACAGATTGAAGCGGCTCCCTCTTAACATGGCCTACGGCCCTCTCGCGCATGTTAGATGCCGCCTAATCCTCGCTGTGTGAAGTCCTGGTGTTTGGGTTTTGGGGGGAAAAGTTCGTGAATGTGGGCCAGGTCGTGCACGTGGCGCGTGCAGACAAGACTACTACATATGTCACCACCGCGCCGCACCTGTCAACTGAACGGCTCGGGCAATGACTGGGATCTGGGAACGGGACGCGCTTGAAGCTATCATGGTGCGCTAAACGCCGTGGCTTGAAATGCTGCCAACCGACGGGATAACTTGGGCTGCGCAGTCGGCCGTGTTGTGTGTTTGTGGGAGTGACACTCCCACTCCGCTCGATCCGAGCCAGGTATGACGGTCCGTCTGGGTGCGGCTCCGGCCGCTCCAGTCACCCTATTGTTGTTGTTGGTTAAAATCCTGGTACTTTGTTGTGTCGACCAGGGGCTGTTGAGTGGAACACCAAGGTGCGGGCTCGACCGGTCTTCTTGACTGTGTCTTGGCCTCAGGACCAGGTAATGTAGGAGAAGATAGTGTGGTAGACGCCGGAAATTTTTACGATTACATGTTAGACCATTAGGCGCTGGCGTTTTATGCGTGCTGGTTGTTAGCATAGTTTGTATGAAGTTTACTGTTCAGCAAAGAATGTGACAGTGAGATGCGCGATAGGTTAGACATCCACTTCTGTCCCTCACCAGCGACAGGACACTCAAGGACTTTTGATCAGTCGCAGTTGTTCGGACGTCAGACTGATAACTGCAAGAGCCGCAAACCCACGTGACATTGCACATCCCCGATCCCGATGAACTTCATATCCAACCCCATGAAAACACTGGTGGCAAAAATCAGCAAGAGTCTGAGCCTAATGAGGAACCAACAGATGAAACCACAAGATGCTGCCATAGCACGCTTCTATGGTCTGCCAAAGATCCACAAACCAAACGTTCCTTACGGCCAATTGTGGCACTAAAAGGCATACCTACCTACGGTCTGGCTAAATGGCTTACTAAACATCTGAAGAAGCTGACGGAGGGCTCAGTACACACAGATGTATCCCCAACACACTTCCTGGAAAGACTCCGAGGCGTCAAAATTGCCCCCGACGAAATAATGGTGTCATTCGATGTCGTCTCTCTTTTCATTTCCAGCCCTAATGAATTAGTCACGAAGGTCATAAGTAACCTACTGAAGAGGAAATACGATGAAGAGGAAAGACCACCGGAAATAAAGCTCATAATAGAGCAGTTGGACTACTATTTTAGCACGTACTTCACGTTTAGTGGTCATGTGTATGAGCAACTTCAGGGAACCCCGATGGGATCACCAATCCCCGGCTACCTAGCTGAGACAGTTCTGCAAGAAATGAAAGCACGGGTATTTCAGTTCTACATGCTAAAATTCTGGATGTGCTACGTGGATGACACCTTTGTCATTCAAAGTTGAGACGCGAAGGAGACCTTCAAAAGGAAATTGAATCCAATTTTCCCCCAAATTCAACTCACAATGGAGGGAGAAAAGGACGAATAAATCCCCTTTCTGGATGTCTAGGCGTCGAGACAGGAAGACGGAGCCCTCCAGCACGGAGTATTTCGAAATGCGACTGATACGGCGGAAATCCTCCACTACACCAGTAACCACCCCTTGTCGCATAAACGCAGTTGCGTGCGGGCACTCCTCCTACACATCAACACGCACAGCGGCATGGAGGCTGAAAAGCTGAGAGAGCGTAAGTCCCAATGGCGTCTCTTTCTCTCCAATGGGTACTCACGTAGCTTCATAAACTAATGCCTGTATCAAAGGCTCACAAAGACCGACGGTGAATAAAAGCAAAACCTGAAATCTTCCCTGACTTACCCTACGTGAGTGACTTTTCCGAAGCCACTGAACGCATGCTCAGACCACTCAACGTGGGCCTTGGACACCGGCCGGAGGTCACTATCCGCCGCTTGTTCATGCAGCCCAAGGGGCTGCTACCACCTGCGGACACGCCAGGAGTTGTTTACCGCGTCAACTGTCTAGACTGTCCGGCCAAATATTGTGGCATGACCGACAAACGATTAAGGTCGCGCATGCATGAGCATTCTCTAGCTGTAAAGCGAAAAGATGTACGATCCCGCATTGTTATGCATAGCCTCGAAAATAACCATCAATTTGGCTTCGACAAGGCAGAAGTAACCGGCCGAGCTGAAAGCAAAATGGCGAGAGAGATAATCGAAGCCTGGCAATCAAACGTCAACTCGACCAATCGTAGGATCGACCTACCGGCGCAATACGAGGCTGTCAGCTACACTTAGGCAGGAGAGGAGGGCCAATGAGAAGAGGGGACAATGTGCCTATCAGTAGTGAGTAAGAAAGACCTATTTAATCCTTGTATTCTCACGTTTAGTCTGTCTCCGGTGATGCACTCAAGCATGAGCGTGAAAGCCAGATAATAAACCATCATCCCCAGAGATCTCTTTAACTGCGTCCATCTCAACACCTGGGTCAACATTTTCGCCTATATCCATATATATATATATATACGACCGTCGATGGAAGAGCATGGACCGGGTGATCGAATGAATAAGGCATAAGATCTGCAGTGCCAGAACCTGGAGCGTGGGTATACCTGAGTTATGGTGAGTACTGAACCAGAAATGGTCATCCCACAGTCACTTATCCTTTTTGGAATCATTTTCTGATAATTATTCCAAATCTGCCTAGCGGACCACTTCTTTCAAGAATGGATGTTTTGGTGTAGCAGCTACAAGACCTCAATTTGTTAGCAAAACTATTTTTTACGTCGGGTTTTCCCAACTTCGGTGGATTCTTAAGAAACTGGAGAGTTTATTTCATGAACTAAACTAAACTTTTAATAATATTTTTTGTTAATAAAGGCGACATTTCGAGTTCCAGGTGTATGCATAAGTGAAGAAGAAGAGTCAAGCGCCGGAACACTTCGTTTATTATCCTGAGCTTTCAGACTCGTACAGGATTCCATCGTCTGAAAGCTCAGGATAATAAACGAAGTGTTCCGGTGCTCGACTCTTCTACTTTACTTATCAATATTTTTCGTGCAAGCTTAAGCTGAAAGTAGACTTCCAAAAGAAATTCCAATGGAACCGCCTTGATTAGTAGCAGACTTCATGTTATCCGCTTCATCTGCGTCTCTAACTTCCTCAATTTTTAATCCTCTTTAAAATTCGCATTCAGAACTTCAAAAACTCATGAATCTAGAATGTGAGAGAATAAAATCCCTTCGGTAGAAGGATATAACTAGCTTCAGGCTTTAGAATTTATCGCGAACATCGATACTGTTGCGTTATGGTCGCTGTCAATTCGCAAACCATTTATAGCCACCCTGGTTAACGCTAATCGTGTTACGGAACTCACTTGTCCCGTTGTGCCTTAGGACTCTCACTACCATTGTATATTCCCGATTGTTACCGACAGGACAACGAGCCGGTGGCTCGGTGGTTAGAGGCGTTAGACTTCTAACCAACAGGTCGCGGGATCGAGTCCCGTGTATTCCACACCTCGGGGTTGGGTACAACTGGTCGACATCGGCTAGTAAGTCAGAAATGACCATTCCATTCTCCTTTTTTTCGATAATACTACTCTGCATATGTATATATATGTATTGAAAGACAGGCATCCCAAGAAATATAATTGTAAAGGTGCATTCTCTGTCGTCCCTCCTCGCTGCTATTATGACTTGGCCGACTTCGGCCTGGTAATTGGTTGCCTGTTCGTGACCTTTGCCACACATACGGAGCTTGTTTGCTTTGTGAAGCCAATAGATCGGTGTGCGCCCATTCCTGATTCATAAATACCCGATCTGCAGCGACAGATAATGACAGGTGGCGAGACACTGATGAACTTCGGTTCGATGAAGTGCTTATGACCCATCTGGTAGGCCTCAGTGGTGGACCGACTGCGCCAGGTGCGTCTGTGCGCATGTTTGGGTTTCTGGTCGGAGCTGCTGGTGGTCAGGGTTATGATTGGCTGAATGAAGGCAGAATAAGCCCGAAACAGTGCTGTATCAATCTACCCGCATTCTCTGTCGTCCCTCCTCGCTGCTATTATGACTTGGCCGACTTCGGCCTGGTAATTGGTTGCCTGTTCGTGACCTTTGCCACACATACGGAGCTTGTTTGCTTCGTGAAGCCAATAGATCGGTGTGCGCCCATTCCTGATTCATAAATACCCGATCTGCAGGGACAGAGAATGACAGGTGGCGAGACACTGATGAACTTCGGTTCGATGAAGTGCTTATGACCCATCTGGTAGGCCTCAGTGGTGGACCGACTGCGCCAGGTGCGTCTGTGCGCAAGTTTGGGTTTCTGGTCGGAGCTGCTGGTGGTCAGGGTTATGATTGGCTGAATGAAGGCAGAATAAGCCCGAAACAGTGCTGTATCAATCTACCCGCATTCTCTGTCGTCCCTCGTCGCTGCTATTATGACTTGGCCGAATTC